>SNQJ01S0142499.1:13480-24648 GCA_010110895.2 Picea sitchensis
TAGCCTATGTGTCCCAACGCAGTGCGCAAATGCTTAACTAAAGTAGGAGGGGGTAGATCAACTATAATGGCGATCTTGGATGGATCTACCAACAATCCTTGCTTACATACAATATGTCCTAACATAACTCCAAATGGTGAAAAGAAAATGCATTTTTTCAGATTCAAAGCAATTTGACACTGCCTGCATTTATGCAATATTAGCCTTAGACATTCAATATGATTTTTCAATAAACTAAAAACAATCCAATCATCAAAATATGCTTCTAGAAATTTATGCAGAAATTCCTTGAATGCTTCGACCACCACCCTTGAAAAGATGGCCGGGGCATTCTTTAATCCAAATGGCATCACTGTATACTGATAGGACCCCCATTCTATTGCAAATGTGGTCTTTTGGCGATCTTCTTTGGCAATCTAGATTTGATGGTATCCTTAAAATCCATCTGTAAAAGAATATACTTCCTAGCCTCCCACATTATCAAACACTTCGTCAGTGAATGGTGTATGGAAGGGGTCATGCAAACAAACATCATTCAGCTTCCTGAGATCTACGCATATCCTGATCTCTCCTGTCTTCTTGTCTTGTACCACCACAGGGCTAATCCATTCTGACTCTTCGACAAGCTCTATAATCCCCTCTTCCAACATTCTGTCAAGCTCAATCTTCACTTTTTCATTATATTTAGGGTTTAGTCTGTAAGGTCTCTGTTTTACTGGTCTTGCATCTGGCTTCAAAGGGATCCTCATATCTCCCATAGGGCCTTTAATTCCCTTCATATCAGTGAACTTGGTTGGAAACAAGTCTTGATATTCATGCAGTAACTCTGTAATTTTGTCAATGGTGGCAACATCCCAATAATCTCCAACATTTTCAAACTTTGGTGTCTCCTATGTTCCAATATTGACTTTCTTAATATTAATCGACTGTCCAATAAATGGTATCTCAACTCCTGGTCCTTCCACATCTCTCTGGCCTTCTGTTTCTTCAATGTTCACCTTCCTAGGATCATTGTCTTCATCAACATTGATGTTGTAACAACCTTGCAGTTCCTGGAGAGGCGTAGTCCATTCATCCTCTTCCTATTATAAGGGAAGGATAGATACCTCCTCGAATACTTTTTGTCTCACAATCTGTAATGCTTGATCTACTGAAGGATATTGAATTTCAAATAAGAAGGTGGTTATAAAATTCTGAGTCATACCTTTCCAATTTGTAGTGATGAGGCACAACTCTGCTTGAAGGTACCAGTTGATAGGTGTCGTGTCTAGTGTGTTGATGAATTTGTGTACCCATTGTTCTTGAGGAACGTTGCTCCAAGATTCCTCATAGCTTCACACATGGTCCTTTGGGTAGATTTGACCTGTGTATCGAACTTCAAAACCTTCTACTTGTGCTAAGAATTGCGCTGTTATCAGGGTACGACACTGTATCTAATCTGTAATGTTACTTTTGTGTGCCCCCCACCATATTTATGGTGTGGATTTCAAGGCATCATCCATCACCAACAATCTTTGTTGCATTGGTACACTCTCTTCCAAGTTCAACAAGAAGGTTTATAAAGGATTTAGACCATCAAAGGTGGGTAAGTTAGTTACGGTTGTGTCGATCCAACGAACTTCTATGATTATTCTAGCACATCTTCTTGTAGATACTTCATACATTTTATTCTGCCAATTCTCCAGTGCTTCTTCTGAGTCTGATGAACATACACTGTCACTTCACCAACTTAAGTTTCCATCAGCTGTGGGATTAATGTAATCCTTTTGTCTGGCTGTTAATTTGTACATGTTTTCTAGTGCATATGCGTGGTATTCTTCTCTGATAGGTTCTGTGTACTGTTGACCTTCATCTGGATCTAAGGGTGTAATGAACCTAAGGCCATCTCTTTCAAAATTCATACGTCTCTTCTTTAAATCAACCACAGTGGAATTATTGAAAGCCAAATCGATTCCTAACATCGCAGGATAAGGGCAACTGTCGTAAACTATCTCAATTACCTCAACATATGCAAATGTTCTTACTCCATCAATGTCCACATGGAAATGTTATAATCTGCCAAAAGAGCTTATAGCTTGCTGATTAGCCATCCTAAGCCTGATAGGGGAATAGATCATCTTCGGTTTTCCCATCAACGCCTGGGTTTGCTTCGTCATGAAATTGACCTCTGACCCTAAGTCGAGGACTACATAGTATATCTCATACTCTCCTATTTGAGCATTCAAATGTAATTCCTTATTTGTCCTTCTCTTCTTACCAATTTGGTGTATTTCCCTATTCAGTAAGGGGTCTATCTTTCCTAACTCATATTGTCTAATTAAATTTTGTAATTCTTTTACAACGCTTTCATCCTGAATCAACTTAATGAAAGTATATATAAATTCCATGAGATTTCTTACCTCTCTTCCTTCTTTTGGTGAAGTAGACTAATCGAATGCCAAGGGCATTCCATATTCTCTCACTTCTGGTATTGTCTTTGATGAGGAACCTTGGTCTCCTCTGAATTCGTTTCTTTCTTCCTCAAACATTTGTCTTTCTTTCTTTGCATCAAACATTTGTGTCTTCTCTGTAGCCTTCCTAATTCCAGAGTCTTCTATAATCTTCCCTTGGGTCATTATGTCTTCTCCTGTAACAATGCCTCCTTTAGTTATAATAGCGACTCTAGGGTCTTCTCTGTGAGGCTCATCATATATTAGTTTCACTTGCGGGTTCTGTTGAGGTCCTCGTCTCTCCTGAAGCTTAGCTAGCAGAACAGGGAAATCTTATATAACATGTTCAAACGAGCTATAGTAGCTGCAAGTAGTACAAGGGTTCTGGAAATCCCTTGCGAAGTGTCCTGGTTGTGCGCAGTTATAAAAAATTATCTGTCCTTGGCCTTGACCCATTCCTCCTCCTCGTCCTCTTCTTCTGAATCCACTGTGAGGATTGAAGTTTCCTCTCCCAGGGGAGTTGTACTGCATAGATTTTCCTTCTTGTTGTACTTCGCCTTGAATATTATATATGTCTATTAACCTTTCATTCATGAGATTGTAAGCCCTACAATATCTATCATCATGTCCCACAGACTTACAAAATGTGCAATACAAATTTGTAGGTGTCTGAACATACTTTTTCATGTAGTATCACTCACCAGGGAGATGTCTGTTTCTGCATACCTCGCACTAAGGTAAGGTGACTTGCTTCAAAGGGCTCGGGGATCCAAAAGCCAAGTATTCATTGAATAGGGGACAATTCTCCTTGTCATGGCCTTCTGATCTACATCTGACACGCCATATATCTTCTCTTTTATATTTTCCCTTGTCTTTCTTCATATCTCCGACCTGCAAAGACAAACTAGTTAGCTGACTCAATATCTGGCTCATACCTGAGCTGTATTATCCCATAGGGGATGATTCTAGCTTTATGGTGATCTCCAGTGCCTCATACTGCGAAGCAATATTCTATTGCATCAGAGGAACTCTGATGTGTGGTAAGAGGGCAAAAATGAACCATTCTTTGTTCTATTCATCTGGGATCTAAAAAGTCAATCGACCTGTTAGGGTTTTGAATCTCTGATCAAATTCCCACATAGGTTTGGCCACCTTATTATTGATCTCTTTTATCTCTGTAATACATTGTGACTCCAACTTGGGTTTCTTGAACTCTACAATCTGCACATTCTTAATCTGATTCAATGGCTTAGGCTGTGCAAGTCCTTGAACACGCTTCATGTACCAGCTCAGTGCACGGTCCCTTAGAGTGGTACTGAACTGTGTTCTTTTGAAAGCTTCATCGGTGACATTTTTAATGTTCCATACAGATTCACATAGGAACCAATGCTGATCAGGATCTTTAGATCCATCTCCCCTAAATATAGGGAGCCTCATCTCATCTGCCATAGATCTTCCTAGGGTCCCTGACTGAATATGTGGTGGACTACTAGTGATAGTGCTTTGGACACTCTGGTGGTTAGGATTACTCTGATTGATTAATACTACCAAATCAACATGAGAGATAATAGAATTTACTTCAGCAGTCTGTGTAGTTTCTGAAGTTTCAGATTCTTCTTGGTGAAGCTCTTTAGATTTTCCTTCTTTTGTCCCAGTAGATTCTGAATGCTCCTCATCTGTCAAATTTGCCTCTTCTCCAGTATAGAAACCTTCATCTCCGTAGTTCTTTTTGAACAGGTTCACAAGGTGGACTTCTCTAAACACTCTCCCACTGTGCGTATGTCTATCTTCTGTGTCGCTGTCACTATCCAAATTCTTTAACATTAATCTTTCTAGATCCGACCAATCTACTGTATCTTTAAGATGTTATTTTCATGCAATAACATCTTGAGTCTCAACTTCAGGAATTCTAAAATTTTTCCTCTAATTGCCTTGAAGAAGTATCTCTCGGCTTGGTTGTATGATTCTATTCTGTCAACAACAAACTCTGTGATGTACCCTCCAATGGTGCTATCAAACCAGTGATCTACTGCTCATGATGTGGTGTTATCAACTCTCTTGACCTTCTTGATCATCTCCAATGTCCACACTATGGGAGGTCTACATCAGATCTCGAACTGGGTATCTGCTAATCTAGCTAGCCACTCATACAACTCTTGATGGATTCTCCCAAAGAAAATTTCGTGTATATCAGTAAAGATACATTTCTGCAACCAATCCTCTGTACTAAGATTAGGGTTCTTGTTCTGGGTTTAAACGAAGTCCTTTTCTTGATCCTCTATCCACTTTTGAATCTCTGTCTTCGAAGGGAACCACCTTGACATTCCCTCAAGCAGATTCCTATCCCAGCGACAAAACCATTTGTTGGCACAGGGGCAGACCTAGGGTTCAGCTCCAAGAGCGCACCAACAAGCCCTAACTATTGGCCCTTTCAGAAACACCTGCGAAGCAGATGCAGTCTCAACCAAAGAAATTATGAGGGGGTTGCAGGAAAGAGATGTCTACAACCAAGGGGAACATCAAGTGAATGTAATACAAGAAAAACACAACATTCATATATCACCTACCAACTTAGTTCTATTCGGCACACCTACTTATGATATCTAACATAATAATGCAATCACAATATATCTATGACAAAGATAGAACATCAACCATGCACAACACAAAATATACGTGGTTCACCCTCTCTCTAGGGCTACATCCACAAAACTGTTCTTTATAATATATTAAGATGAAGCATACAGTTCTTGTCTGCGCTCTTAGCTAGAAAATATTCTTTCTTCTCCTCTCTTTCTCTCCCCTCCCTGCGCACCCAGCTGCAGGGTTGATCTTCACACCCAACCGAAGATCTTACAATACCAGAAGGCTCTCACACTTAACACTTCTCTCTCACACAACAATAATATCTCACACAACAGTAATACCACTAGATTGACAATAATATCGTACCAACCCAAACTATGTCCTCATGACCTTTATTTATACATTACAATTACTCACCGATAGTATTAGGCCGAAACCTAGGTGTCCAAAACCCTAGGTGTCTAAAACCCTAGGTCAACTTGACCCATATTTTCAGGGCTTCGCCAACCTGTCTTTCCTTTCTTCTCATGCAGTGCTCCTCAACATCTAACAGTGGATTTTTCCACTTGCTGAGTTGTCCACGATCCTTCTTCCTTGCTGATCTATCATCCTTGATCTCCTCATCCAAATAATTTCTTTCTCGGACTTCACTCCATGTTTTCTTCTCTTTTTCTTACTTCGACCCAATAACAGTCACTGTGTTTTGCGCGAAGTTCCTATTTTTCCTTTTCTTCCTTGATCTTCACTTGCTTCCATACCCAAGGGACAAAAAGTTTCTCTGTTGCTATGAATTGAAATCTCCTGGAATGACAACCTTTTGGATCTGACGTGGCGGCTATGACGTCATGACCGATGATGTGTCATGAAAAGAAGGGTGACATGTTTCACTTGAAATGGGGAAAATGACGCGTTGAAAATGCTCGAAATGAGTGCCATGTGTCATCAGCTGATGTATGCCATGTGTCATCGACTGATGTATGCCACATGTATTAAGTTGTTTGACACTTCGGATGATGTGGCCATGAAGTCACTCTCGTTGATGTGGCACCGATGTTTCGACATTCGATATTTTTTGAGTGTTGTGATTGGAAATCCTAGGAGGACGATCTACCGAAGCGATGTTGCGGTTCGACATTCAGGAGTTTTTGACAAAGATGAGATTTGAGGTATTGGCGCCGAAGTCAAAGAGTGGATTATGTGTAACTCTTGCGATTAAACCTCATGCAAGTTTAAAAATAAGAATGAATGAGAGATGTTGATCTGATCGACCATCAGATCTCCATCGTTGAAGATTTGTCCTACATGTTTGGCTTAAAATCTAAGCCCATAATGAACTGCTCCAAATTGCTACGTCTTTACTGCTGAAGCTTATTTCACATACAAAGGAATTGGTGGTCCTAGATGTCTCCTGCACACACAAAAGACTTGGTGGACCTGCTGTGAGCTCAATCAATGGAAATCATGATGACAAGTATTTCAAACCAAATCATGACATGCAATTATCCTTCAAGAACACATAAACAATTTGTGAAAATAATCAATCAAGAAAGATAATGATAAAAAACCAAGTCATTTAGTAATGGGAAATCGACTTAACCAACCAGAAGGGGAAAACATTTCAAGAAGGTATAGGGAAAATGAGGCAGGAGGGGCAGGGTTGCAGACTTAGGTGAGGTTGCCAAGGATCTCTTGGTGCTGATCCTATTGTACTTAAAATTTAAAACTGCAACTACATCGTAGTGATTTTGTTGTGCTATGGGAGTCTTTATTCACACACAAACTAACTAAAACTGAAATGATTGAATGACAAGCTTATTCAAATAAAAATGAAAAAGGAATGCATATATGGTACAAGAGGGACATTCAGTCAGACATTTAAGAAAAATAGTGTTTTAGGAAGCGCCCATTTACTGGGCCTCCAAAAATTTCAGTATTAGACATATTGTGTAAGACAAATGTGTTATTTTCTAGAACCTCAACTACCTTAAAAGGACCAAACCAAAGGTTATCGAACTTACCATGCTTAGAATTTTCTTCCCCTCTGGCATCCCACCTCAAGACCAGGTCGCCTTCTCGAAAGATCTCCTTCTTGGTTTTCTTGTCAAAGGCCAATTTGAACTTGATCTGGTATGCTTCAGTGATCTGACTCAGTGCTTCCCTTTTCTGTTGAACCTCTATAATATGAAAGATTGTCCTTTGGATATCATTTGGCTCCTCTATTTCTTCCTGTAGAAATTTCAAAACTGGTAGACCGAGCTGAATGGGGAAGACAACATCTATCCCATAGACTAGATGAAATGGTGAGGTTCCCAAGGATCTCTTGGTGCTGATTCTATCAGCTCACAAGGCATACTTAAGTTAGGAGTCCCATGATTTCTTGTTTTGAGTCAACAATTTCTTGATGATCCTTATGTGAGTCTTGTTTGATGACTTGACCAACCCATTCCCTTATGGATAATAGGGAATGGAATGTTTCAAGGTGATGTTATGGATGCCACAGAAGTCAATCATGGTGTTGGACTTGAATTCCTAGGCATTTTATGTTATAATCTTTATAGGGAAGCCAAACTTGGCAAATATATTGGTTTCCAAAAATTTCATAATCACCTTGTCAATAGCATTCTTGGTGGGAACAACCTTGATCCATTTGGTAAAGTAGTCAGTGGCAATGAGGATCCACTTGTGTTGCCCACTAGAGGGTGGATTTATCTCACCTATGAAATCTAATCCCCATTGCTGAAAGGGGCCACTGGTAGTGATAGGTTTCAGGGGTAGTGAGAGTAACTTTTGTTTTCCTGCAAAATTTTGACATTCATTGCATGACCTTACTGTAGTGAATATATGAGAGAAAAAGGTGGGCTGGTAGTACCCTTCCCTTAGGATCTTGAGGGATGTAGATTTCCAATGCTGGTGTCCCCCATAGTACCCTTCCCTTAGGATCTTGAGGGATGTAGATTTCCAATGCTGGTGTCCCCCATAAAATCCCCTATGCATATCTTTTATAAATTGCTTAGCTTCATTTTCATCAAGACACTTTAATAAGATGCCAGTAGGATCCATCCAATACAGGTTTTGATTTAAAATGTAGAATTTTATAGATTTTAATTTGAGAGACCTGGACCTCATATTCAAATATGGTGGGAATTATAGATGATATAGAAAGTAAATAACGTCTCAGTAACAAGGTGAAGAAGAGTAGTTTTCAAATACCTGCATGCTATCTTGAACAGAATGTGTCATGGGTGCATCGGATTGGGTGAAGGTTTGATGCAATTCCAATGCCTTACAATTTGATTATGATAACAACTTTTCAAGTCCCCGTCCCTTGATCAACTTTGTGGGATTTATGTGCAGGTCATACTCCAACAATTTGACAATCCATTTCCCTCTTTTCCCTTCAATGTCTGGCTGGACTAAAATCTCTTTGACCCTATTGCTAGGAACATAGGATGTTATGTTAGACTGTAACACATACACCCTGGAGGATTTCAAGGCTTTGACCAATGCATTGGCTTGATTTTATAATATATCACACTTCAACTCAACATATCAGAGGGATTTGTTGAAAAATGATATGGGTTGTTCACACCCTTCTTCATTCTTTTGCAGTAGCACAACAATAATGGTTTCCTTGGAAGCAAAAGAAAAGATAAAGAACTCTTGGGCATAGTTAGAGTTGAGTAATACATGGGATTCAATCAAATATTGTTTGATCCTTTGGAATGCTGATTTTTCCTCCTATGACCACTTAATAACAACATCTCTCTTGAGCATGTTGGTGATAGGCCTTATGATTTCATCAAAGTTTGGCACAAAGAGCCTCAAGAAATTTATCCTGCCTATAAAATAATGAATGGCCTTCTTGTTCCTAGGTATTGCAATATCCTAAATGACCTACACTCTCTTAGGGTCAATTTTTATACCTCCTGCTGATATGATGTGACCTAGGAGTTTGCCTTATGGAATAGCAAAGTGGGACTTCCTAGGATTCAGAGAGATCCCATACCTTCTGCATTTTCGAAAGATCTTCTTAAGGTGATGTAAATGCTCATCATTTGATTTGGAGAAAATGGTGATGTCCTCCAAATATATAACCATAAATTTGTCTTTCTTCCCCACAAAGGATAAATCCATAGCCCTCTGAAAGGTGTCCCATGCGTTCATAATCCCAAAGGGAATTTTGTCGTACATGAATTTTCCCCATGGGGTGGTGAATGTTGTTTTCTCTTTGTCTTCTTAACTCACTGCCATATGGTTATAAATAAAGTACCCATCCAACAAGGATATTTTGTGGGAACCTACTACCCTTTGAAAAATATGGTCCATCTTGGGTAGGGGATAGTTGTCCTTTAGAGAGCACTTGTTGAGATTTTGGAAATCAACACACAAGCGTATTTCCCCACTCTTTTTCTCAAGGGTACCAAGTTGGCCACCCATTCTGAGTACCTCAAAGGAACAATAATTCTAGCAACAAGCATTCTTTTCAACTCTTTTTCAATTATGGACATTATCATGGTAATAAATTGGCCGATCTTCTGTCTGAATGGATTAGAACCAACCTTCAGAGGGATCTTGTGTTGGATGATGTTAGTTTTAAATCTCTTCAAATCCTCATACGACCATGCACAAATATCATCAAAATTTTTCATGAGGTTGACATACATGTCTTTCTATTCTGGAGGTAGTGCCTTGGAGAATTTGACTATTTTGGGATTTTCAATAGTCCCAATGTTGTAGTCCATCTCTTCCTCTTCTTGATTTTTTATGGCAGCTCCTCTTGAGACATCATGACTATCAAATAAACTTTTCAGTGGCACTAGAACCCTGGGGATGTGTTTTTTTTAAGTTCCAAAGTGTTGTGGCTAGCCACTTTGTTCAACATATGAGATGTTTGTTGAGTTTCTGATTCATCATCTTAACCTTCTTGATCTATTGAGATACTAGAAAATTCTTCAATGGTATGCATAAATATTTGTAGCTCCAAGTCATCACTAAAGACTTGCGACAACTTGACATTTTCTGGTATGGCTGTGCTATGTCTGAATTCCACCTGATACTTGATATTTGGACCAATGGGAGGTATGAAAGTGCTGACAACCAATGCCAAATAATCTTCCTTCTGATTTGCCTCTCTAGGAATGAAGGAAATATTAAATGCCAAGAAGAAGTTGTCAACCAAGTCCGACACCTCATTCCTATATTGTTTGAGCCTATGTTGTTTAGCTTGATATATGTTCTTGACTTTATTTATGATCAAATAAGAATCACCAAAGACCACCAAACTTTCAATGGCCATGTCTTTAGCATCCCTCAATCCAAGTACTAGAGCTTCATACTCAACTATATTGTTAGTAGTCTCGAATTTTCTTATATGAGAGCATTATTACCTCCCACGTAGGGGAATGAGGACTATAACATCCCCATACTATTATTTTTATGAAGATACATCAAAATACATCTTCCACACTTTGTTCCGCTGATCTATCAAAGGATGATCTTTGCATTTGGTGACTGTAATTTCTGTTTCATCACTATTTAGATGGAAAAAAGATGAGCCAATCTCATCCTCAACAACATAAATTGGGTGATTTCTTGGATTCTAATGGTCTTTGACAATATAGGCCAATATGAACTTCCTGTATAACCTCTTGTGTTCTCCCCTGAAAATAGGGATGGTGGCATATGTGAGGTCCATTTGTAATGATTCCCCAACCTTCTTGGCCCATGTCCTAGACAAAATCATACCAAAATTTGGGGGAATGTCAGCCACAACGATTTCCATCACTATACTTTTCATGGGTAATTGTGCCAAAGAAACCACCAGATCCTTTATTAATCCCAAACATTTTACCTTTTTAGAGTTAAAGGAGTAAAGGTCTTGGTAGGTCTTGGTGATCTCTAGACCTAGTTCATCCATTGTTGAAATAATGTAATTGCGAAGAGCATTCTTATTATTATTTTTTTATTGGATTAAATCCCCATTGTGGATTAATCATGTCATTATTATTATTATTGTTATTATATTAATCCCCATTGAGGATTAATCATGTCGGTAATTGAATAAGGACCAAATCCCCTTTTGTGGATTGGTCATCGAACAATTACAAAGTGCTGAATAAGAAGTCAGCCCCAACAGTTATAATGGAAGGCCCA
>SNQJ01S0142499.1:24658-38047 GCA_010110895.2 Picea sitchensis
TATGTTCATGAATACTTTGAAATTTACTTAACAAAAATGAGTGGTTCTTATCACAAAAAAAATACCACTTATTATGCCTGAAACTAAAAGAGTTTTGCAATTGAACAATTAAAAACTGCTACTAGTAATGAAAATAGACTCATGCTATGCTGAAGAAAAATGAGATTTGATAGAAAATGACTAGGAGCGACATAACTGAGTTATACATTGAGCACTGGCATGCATGCACGCTATTTGAGGCCACTAGAGATAACTAGATATGTTGGCGGTGTTTTTCCCCAACTTATCTCATTGAGAAAAAAAGCAAGTCATGTGGTATTTTCTGGGTGTCTCTGATATTCTTTCTGCAGTCCAGATTATAACTTCTCGAGTTCCCTGGTTGTGGCATTGCAGGGTCCAGATTCCAGAACTTCTGTTCCATACTTGTTGGATATCACCGAACTACTTCCAGATGAGAAATATAATGACATGGATTGGTTCGATGTTCCCTGGTTTGGTACCCTTTTCAAACTTTAAAATATGCCATTAAAGAGATAAGTCACTCCGGGAATTCGATGTTCGAGAGTTTTGGAGCATAAAATATTCATATCTCCCAGAGGCATTGACTCTCAGAGTCATTAGCCACCACTTATGCTAATTAACCTAAGATTAAGACTTTAACCTTCATCATTTAAGGACTTCAGGAGTTTGGCTATTTGGGAATCTGCATTTTATCTAGATCAAAATCTTCCGAAGTGAAGTGGTGGTCTGATGTCATATCGCTGAGGTGTTTACATGAAGAAGGGTGACACATGTCATTCAGAAATGGGCAGATGACAAAACCAAAGGTGTCTGAAATGAGTGCCACATGTCATGATTGATGAGTGCCATGAGTCATGAATGATGAGTGCCACACGTCATGATATAAGAGTGCCACACATATTGATAAAAGAGTGCCATGCGTCATAATAGAAGAGTGCCACATGTCATGATAGAAGAGTGGAAATCATGATGAAAAGTATTTCGAACCAAATCATGACATGCAATTGTCCTTCAAGAAAACATAACCAATTTGCGCAAAGGATCAATCAAGAAAGATAATGATGAAAAATGAAGTCATTTAGTAATGGGAAACCGACTTAACAAACCATAAAGGGGAAATACTTTCAAGAAGGTATAGGGAAAATGAGGCAGGAGGGGCAAGGGTGCAGACTTAGGTCTCAACATTGGCTCCAACTGGGGATGGAACTTCCCTGTGAGGTGCTAAGAACAACAGATCAGTGCCTTGGAATTAAATAACTTGCTCCCACCTTCCTTCTCTTACCTTTTTTTATTTTTGCCAACCATGCATATCTTCTACTGTCTCTCAGCCATGCATCTTATTGAACTTAAAACTACAACTACACCCTAGTGCCTTTGTTGGACTATGGAGTCTTTATTCACACACAAACTAACTAAAAATGAAATGCTTGAATGATGAGCTTATTCAAATGCAAACAAAAAAGGAAAGCGGCTATGGTACAAGAGGGACCTTCCCTCAGACGTTTAATAAAAATAGTGTTTTAGGAAGCACCCATTTACTGGGCCTCCAAAAATTTCAGTATCATCGAGATTGTGTAAGACAAATGTGTTATTTTCCAGAACCTCAACCACCTTAAAAGGATCAAACTAGAGGTTATCAAACTTACCATGCTTGGGACTTTTCTTCCCTTTTGGCATCCCACCTCAGGACCAGGTCACCTTCTCAAAATATCTCCTTCTTGGTTTTCTTGTCAAAGGCCAATTTGACCTTGCTCTGGTATGTTTCAGTGATCAGACTCAATGCTTCCCTTTTCTGTTAAACCTCTATAATCTGAAATATTCTCCTTTGGATATCATTTGGCTCCTCCATTTCTTCTTGTAGGGATTTCAAAATTGGTAGACCTAGATGAGTGGGGAAGACATCATCTATCCCATAGACTAGCTGAAATTGTGAGGTTCCCAAGGATCTCTTGGTGCCAATCCTATCATCCCACAAAGAATACTTAAGTTTAGAGTCACAATATTTCTTGTTTTCAGTCAACAATTTCTTGATGATCCTCATGAGCGTCTTCTTTGATGACTTGACCGTCCCATTCCCCTAAGGATAATAGGGCATGGACTGTGTCAAGACGATGTTATGTCTTCCACATAAGTCAATCATGGCTTTGGAATTGAATGCCTGGGAATTGTCTGTTATAATATTTCCAGGGAAGCTGAACCTAGAAAAGATATTGGTTTTAAAAAATTTCATAATCATCTTGTCAGTAGCATTCTCAGTGGGCATAGCCTCAATCCATTTGGTAAAGTAGTCCGTGGAAATGAGGATCCCCTTGTGCTTCCCACTGAAGGGTGGATTTATCTCACCTATGAAATATAATCCCCTTTGATGAAAGGGGCCACTGGTAGTGATAGGTTTCAGGGGTAGTGAGAGTAACTTTTATTTTCCTGCAAATTTTTGACATTCATTGCATGCCCTTACTGTAGTGAATACATCAGAGAAAAGAATGGGAAAGTAGTACCCTGCCCTTAGGATCTTGAGGGATATATATTTCCAATGATGGTGTCCCCCACAAACTCCCCTGTTCATATCTGTTATGACTCTCTTAACTTCATTTTCACCAAGACACTTTAATAAGATGCCAATAGGATCCATCCAATACAGGTTCTGATTTAAAATGAAAAATTTAATAGCTTTTAATTTGGGAGACCTGGCCCTCGTCTTCTTCAAATATGGTGGGCATTCTAGATGTTGAAGAAATTAAATAACATCTTGGTACCAAGGTGAAGAAGAATAGTTTTCAAATACATGCATGTTGTGTTCTTCAGACTGTGTCATGGGTGCATCAGATTGGGTGAAGGTATGATGCAATTACAATGCCTTACAATTTGATTCTGATAACAACTTGGCAAGTCCCTATCCTTTGATCAACTTGGTGGGATTTATGTGCAGGTCATACTCCAACAATTTGAAAATCCGTTTCTCTCTTTTTTCTTCACTGTCTGGCTGGACCAAAATCTCTTTGATACTACTGCTAGTAACATAAGATGTTATGTTAGACTGTAACATATACACCCTAAAGGATTTCAAGGCTTTGACCAATGCATAGGCCTGATTTTTTAATATATCATACTTCATCTCAACATCTCATATTGATTTTCTGAAAAAGGATATGGGATGTTCATGCTCTTCTTCATTCTTTTGCAGTAGCACAACAACAATGGTTTCCTCACAAGAAAAAGAAAATATAAATAACTCTTTGTCATAGTCAGGGATGACTAATACAGGGGCTTCAATCAAAGCTTGTTTGATCCTATGGAATACTGATTTTTCCTCTCATGACCACTTGATAACATCATCTTTCTTGAGCATGTTGGTGATAGGCCTTATGATTTCAACAAATTTTGGCACAAAGCACCTCAAGAAATCTATCCTGCCTATAAAATAATGATTGGACTTCTTGTTCTTGGGGATTGAAATATCTTGAATGGCCTCCACTCTATTAGGGTCAATTTTTATACCTCCTGCTGATATGATGTGACCTAGGAGTTTACCTTCTGGCATAGCAAAGTGGAACTTCTTGGGATTCAAAGAGATCCCATACCTTCTATATTTTCAGAAGATTTGCTTAAGGTGTTGTAAATGCTCATCATATGATTTGGAGAAAATGGTGATGTCATCCAAATATATAACCATAAATTTGTCTTTCTCCCCCACAAAGGCTACATCCATATCCCTACGAAAGGTGGCCCCTGTGTTCATCAACCCAAAAGGGATTTTTTCATACATGAATGTTCCCCATGGGGTGGTGAATGTTGTTTTCTCTTTGTGTTCTTCACTCATTGCTATCTGGTTATAACCAAAGTACCCATCCAACAAGAATATTCTGTGGGAACCTACTACCCTTTGCAAAATATGGTCCATCTTGGGCAGGGTATAATGGTCCTTTAGAGAACACTTGTTGAGATTTCAGGAATCAACACACAAGCACATCTCCCCACTCTTTTCCTCACAGGGACCAATGTGGCCACCCAGTCTGAGTACCTTAAAGGCACAATAATTCTGGCATCAAGCATTCTTTTCAATTCTTTTTCATTTATGGACATTAGCATGGGATTAAATTGCCTTATCTTCTGTCTGAATGGCTTAGAACCAGCCTTCAGAGGGATCTTGTGTTGGATGATGTCAGTGTCAAATGTATTCAAATCCTCTTAGGACCATGCAAAAATATCATCAAAATTTTTCATGAGTCTGACATACCTATGTTTCTGTTTGGAGGTAGTGCCTTGGGAAGTTTGACTATTTTGGGATTATCAACAGTCACAATTTTGCAGTCCATCACTTCCTCTTCTTGATTTTTTATGGCATCTCCTCTGGAGACATCATGACTGTCAGATAACCTTTCTAGTGGTACTAGACCCCTGGGGATGTGGTTTGTTTTAAGTTCCACAATGTTGTGTCCAACCACTTTGTTCAATAAATGAGATGTTTGTTGATTCTCTAATTCATCATCTTCACCTTCTTGATCTATTGAGATACTGGAGAATTATTCAATGGTATGCATAAATCTTTGTAGCTCCAAGTCATCACTAAAGACCTGCTAGTTCTTGACGTTGTCTAGTATGGCTATCCTATGTCTGAATTCGATCTTTTACTTGATATTTGGACCAATGGGAGGTCTGAAGGTACTGGCATCTAATTCCAAAGAATCTTCCTTCTGATTTGCTTCTCTAGGAATGAATGAAATATTAAATGCCAGGAAGTAGTTGTCAACCAAGTCCCACACTTCATTCCTGTATTGTTTGAGCCTCTGTTGTTTATCTTGACAGATGTTCTTGATTTGATTGATGATCAACTCAGAATCACCAAAGACCGCCAAACTTTGAATGACCATGTCTTTAGAAATCCTCAATCCGAGTACTAGAGATTCATACTCAACTATATTGTTAGTAGTCTTGAATTATAGCTTATATGAGAGCGTTATGACCTCCTGCGAAGGGGAAATGAGGACTATACCAACCCCATAACCTTCTTTTGATGAAGATCCATCGAAATACATCTTCCACACTTTGTTCTGCTGATCTGTCAAAGGTTTAGCTTTGTATTTGGTGACTGTAATTTCTGGTTCATCACTATTTAGATGAAAACAAATAAGCCAATTTCATCCTCAACAACATAAATTGGGTAATTACTTGGATTCTGAAGGTCGCTGACAATATAGGCCAATCTGACCTCCCTGTATAGCCTCCTATGTTCTCCCCCAAAAATAGGGATGGTGGCATATGTGAGGCCCATTTGTAATGATCTCCCAACCTTCTTGGCCCATGTCTTGGACAAAAGCATACCAAACTTTGGGGGAATGTCAAACACAATGATGTTCATCACTACACTTTTCATGGGTAACTAGAGTTCAAAAGAAGCCACCGGATCCTTTATTAATCCCAAACATTTTACCTTTCTAGAGTCAAATGAGTAAAGGTCTTGGTAGGGCTTGGTGATCTCCAGACCTAGTTCTTCCATTACAACCTTAGGCATGACATTGTGTAAGGCACCTTAGTCCATGAGACTTTTATGTAGGATCTTGTCATGGACATTTAAATATTTGTAGAATGGTGGAGAAGCATCAAAGCCATCCTCAATGTGTGGGTCCACAATAATGGTCGGGTTCTCATCCTACAGACTAATTACATCAGAAGTTACCACAAAACTAGGTGGCTGCAGAACCTTCATAATGGATTGTTTGAAAGGCTCATTTTTCAACAATTATGACAGAGGTAGAGGGATATTGATCTTTCTCAACTCATGCTCTAGGATGAAATATGCTTGTGGCCTATCAACTTCCTTTACTTCAGGTACAACAGGTTTAAATGGAGGAGGCTGGTGAGCTTTAGCCATTGCATCCTTGCTTAGATTTGGCTTGGGAGGAACCTCTGTTTTTCTGTTCTGATTAGAGGTGGTGGATTTGGGAGCTTCTATTGTTTTAAGAAATCCAAATCATAAAGAAAGGCTATTTTGGGAAGAAAGGCATGCACAAGGAAAGTGACAGCTGGAAGGAAGAGGAGCACACGCGCATGCATGGAAGACCTAGCGACTTTAGGGTTAGTGTTTTTGTAATAGATTATAATGGATGATGAGCCAGAAACATATATATATAGATACCTAGGAGGTCTAAAGAGGGGGATAGGGATTAGAGATTCTGAAGAGACGATGAAAGAAAGGAGTCCTGTTTTGATAACTAGTTTGTAATACTTTGTGATACGACCTAATTTTGTAAGCTATTGAGTTGTAGAGGGCCAGAAGGGTATATCTTAAAGGTTAGATCACAGGATGAGGAGCATGGTGTGATCTAGTCTGCCTCATAATAGTTATCAACCCAACTGAGGATGAGTTGTAAAGCACGCGACGATGTAGTTTTGGAACTACCATAATAAAAGAGCTTGACAACCAGATCTTTGTGGACGTAGCCCAGGGGGGGTGAACCATGGTAAAACCCGTGTTATGTGATTGGATTCTTGTGTCTCTTTTACTTTTTATGAGTAGATGTTATCATGAAGAATGAATGAACTAATAATTTTGATTACATTGCATGCATAATTGGGAATAACAATATATTGATTTAATAAGTTAAATAGAAATCTCAGCGCACACTTAACAAATCTCCATTCAGTCCTAGACTGCAAACACCTGAGTATTGCAGTCACCCATTAGGACTATCTTAGGTGAGACTGCATAGTGCACCCTGTGTACTGCGTTGCCTTCTAGTTTACCAGGAGGGCCGATAGTTTTGGAGGCTTTGTTGGAACACCACTAGAATTGAACTTGGGTCAATCATGTTAAAAGTATAACTCAGAGGAACTTAAATCCCATTGGAAGTAGACCAAATCGGAAAGAAAGGATATTTTTGGAAGAAAGGCATGCATGAGGAAAGTGACAGCTGGAAGGAAGAGAAGCACGCGTGCATGCATAGAAGACCTAACAACGTTAGGGTTAGGGTTTTTGTAATACATTGTAATGTCTGATGAGCTAGAAATGTATATATATATATATATATATATATATATATACCTAGGAGGTATAGAGAGGGAGAGGGATTAGAGAGTCCAAAGAGATGACAAAAGAAAGGAGTCCTGTTTTGATAACCAGTTTGTAATACTATGTGATATGACCTAATTTTGTAAGTTGTTGAGCTGTAGATAATCAGGAGGGTAGATCTTGAGGGTTAGATCACAGGCTGAGGAGCCTGGTGTGATCTATTCCGCCTCATAATAGATCTTGACCCGACTATGGATGAGTTGTGAAGCGCGCAACGATGTAGTTTTGGAACTACCATAATAAAAGAGCTTGAGAGATAGATATTTTTGGACGTAGCCCAGGGGGGTGAACCAGGGTAAAAATTGTGTTATGTGATTGAACTCTTGTGTCTCTTTTACTGTTTATGAGTAGATTTTAGCATGATGAATGAATGAGATAATAAGGTTGATTACATCACATGCGTAATTGGGAATACAAATATATTTCTTTAATAAGTTAAATATACATCTCAGTGCACACTTCATAGATCTCCATTCAGTCCTGGACTGCAAACACTTGAGTATTGAAGTCACCCATTAAGACTATCTCATGTGAGACTGCGCAGTGCACCCTGTGTACTGCCTTTCCTTCTGGTTTACCAGGAGGGCCGATAGTTGTAGAGTCTTTGTTGGAACCCCAATAGACTTGAACCTGGGTCAATCATGTTAAAAGTACAACTCAGAGAAAATTAAACCAATGAATGGTTCTGTTGCCAGTTGGAACAATATAGGATTGAGTAGATGGGATTTGTTAAAAGAAGGCAAGATCTGCGAAAAGCAGATCAAAATAATGCCAAATCGAACAATAAGAAGGTGACAATGCGCCACTAGAAGGGGATGTTGAGACTGTGGAATCTGTTGATGGGGCATAAATCCCCTGACTCAACAGCAGGAACCAAACCTGCCACCGAGGCCCAATTAGACTCTGCAGCGTTTGGAGTGGAATGGTTCTCCAGATCTTGCGATCTGACAAGATTATCGACGAGATTTTGTGTCTTCTGTTGGAGGCTCTTCCTCAGTTAGGACAATTCTTTTCTGTATTTCTCTTGGGTGGGGTTGGTGTGAGAGATGCAAGCCAGTATAAACCAACTTGACAATCAATAGGACAAAAGTTTAAACTATTGGGAAGAGGTCAAACTTGGGATAACCCGCTGCTCGAACATGTAGACAACGATTTTATGCCAAAAGGCATAGTAATAATACATCAACCAAATGAACATCCAATTACTATATGAGAGAACTAATTAACATAAATAAAAACACATATGTAATCAAGATCACGGTAAGCAAAATAATTCATATACCACAACATTCATCACATAACAACACAATGATTTATCTTCATCATTTCAAGCAAAGAACATCAAAACATTGCACCAGATAACTTGACAACATAATCAATTGCTCTTACTCATTTAATGCAACATTCATGGAACATGTAAGGAAGTAATTATTCTCCGACTCCAATCACATACATCTGATGAAGATAGCTTGTCTTTGGTCTAGAAGGAATTCTCAATTCATAACAGTCTCAAAATAATTATCAACAATCTAAAGAAAGAGTTCTTGCAACAAACATAGACCCCTGAATCATTGGTCGATGTATCTATTTATAATATAAAGTTTAACAATAATTAACAACTAAATACAATTTGATCTAATAAAAAATAGCCACGTGGCGTTATCATCTAACAGTATTTCAATAGTCCACCCAAGATGTTTCTTGAAAAGGGTGGATTCTTTCATAATATCACCATTTGATAAAGAGTTCTTCACAGGGGTTGGCCCATGGAAATCTATGATGTTCCATTGGAGCCACATATATCCCTCTTATGTCTACTGCATGCATCCGATACTTTGCGAGACTGAAGTTCAATTGCTGAAACATGGTTCGGGCTTTGATCAGATGTCCTACGAACTGTTTCACTTGCCTTGGCTTTGCATCGGTGACCTTTGCACATTCTTTGTCCCATAACGCATCTTGTTCGGTGCACAACTTGATTGTTTCGTTTAGATTGATAAACATATCTGGGGTACCGAACTCGGGGAGTCCGATATCTTTCATTATTTTATTGATTTTATCCCAGTGCTTCTGACATTTGGCCCATTGTTCTTAGATTTCTCCTTGTGGAACTCGAGACATTTTAGCCCAGTATTCAGCCGATCGCTTCATGCGATTGAGACTACTTTTACTTACTAGCCAAATGCCGTGGTCTTCCTTTTCTCGACCTTTCTGGATTGCCTCAATATACTCGAGCCTCTCCACTGACTGCTGCGCTTTCTCATACCATCGCTCCATTTCCTTACATGTCGTGAGTGCCATGAGAGTGTCTTCCTGAAATTCGGTTATATTCGAGATTAACATATGTATTTCCTTCTTGAACTCGTCGTAAACTTTACCAAATTCATCTTTTAGATACAAAACGGTCTGTGTAGAACCCTTATAGTAATTGTCAAGATTGCGCAAGTGTTTGAGATCCTTTAGGGCGACGACAAGATCCTTTTCATTTCTCTTGGCTCTGTCCTGGGTGGCCTCTGAGAGGGCTCTTCCCACACCAATCAACTTAGACGTATGGGCATCTATTGTATTGATTAAATTCTCCTCAGTGGTGACTATTATGGAATGATCCAGGGTGATTCTTCTCTTCTTTGCGGTCCTCTGAATGATAGCCTTTCTCTTTTGATCATAGGATATCGCATAGATGTCTACGACCTCATATACCATGTCTGGTATCTGCTAATCACCCCATGTGAGATTATTTCCCAAGCTTCCCGCAGTGTATATTTGTTTGAGAGTGGGCTCTCGAACTTATTCATTCTGCCTTGTAGATCCAACTTCTACTTGTTGCTCACCGGGGATCTGAGTATTGGGTATAATAGAGGTGTTGGGTATAGACTTGTCACTTACTTTCTCATCGACCATGGAATTTCTGATTTCCTTATGCGGAGGCTCGTCACTCGGACCTGCATCTGTTTCTGGTTCATCGAACTTTCCTGCATTGAGACCACCTTCAACTTCAGCCTCCTTTTGTGGGACCTCCTCATCACAACCCTCGGATCTAGGGGGAGAGGTCATTTCGGGACTTGGGGAAGGAGTCTTTTTGGGACCTGCTTCTTCTTGGACGTGTACTGGGGTTTCACTAGGGGGCTCTGGGCTCTTGTCGTCCCTGTATATATGTATGAGCGTGCTCAAGGGATTGGGTGCTTGTGTTTCTATCGTTACCTGACCTGTCTCTGGTTGAGTTGTTCCTCCTTCCGAGGGGTCGGTCGGTGCTTTCATGGATTTGGGATTACCTAAACCATTGGTATTATCGAGACCTATGGGACTAGGGCCACTTGAATTCATCGGGAAACTTTGGACGATAGTTGGAATTTCCGGTCTTATGGAAAGATACAGGTCATCCTGCATCTGCTTCATTAGTAACTGAGCTTGTTGGTATGAGAGTGCGCTACTCTCTTGAGCCGTTTGATCTTCAGGGGAAACTCTTATTTGTACCAAGGATCCCTGATGAGTTTCTACAACCTCAATGTCTTCTTGGGGATCATATGCTTCTTCCTCCAACTCATATGCTACTGCTGCTTTAGGGCATCGACCAATTCTTTGAACTTTCTACTCCAAAAATGTTGCCTACTCTTTGTAGTTCATAGCTCTAAACCAGGTTCCTCTAGGATCAACCTTCCTGGCTGCCACCACATCCCAGTCTTGAGCATTCTCGATGAAAATTTCATCCTCAAACCGATGATGGGCATAGGGCCAACAGGATGATACCTGTGACATGTGCTATAGGACAAATCCCTTGGGATCGTGTTTGCAGAATCGACCATTTTGCAACCAAAATTCCAATTGACCTAGCCCAAGTTGTTTATCATGCACGATGTCTTTGACCATGCAGAAGCCGATATGAAACCCATACGGTATGAAATCTCGCTTCTTGTCTTTCACTAAAGTTGCATTGTATCCTTGTAGGATGGTTTGATAGAAGATTTCTCCTAACACTAGCTGGTTGGGAACATAAATGGGCAATTAATGGGGTGCCCCTGTGGCAATAAGAACCCTGATGTAGGTTTCACGTTTCTCTAAATACCGGTGACCAATTTTGATTATGACCTTCTTTGCTTCGTTTGATAATCTAGGGCATTATTTCCTAAAGAGAAAGAAGTGAATGGGCACAATAAAATGATCACATATAATAGAATAGGATTTCTTGTACCTGTTTTCCTAGAAGATGTTGAAGTATACATGGACTGCGAGCTCTGAAGGGTTCCAATTCAGGTTAATCCCAACAAAAGCGTTCCTGGCACAAATGATGTCCAGTAGATACGAGGCCATGAAGAAGGCAGGGTTATCTCCCTCCTTTGATGCCTAAGCCTGTTTTATGCAAGTGCTCAACTGTTTAGAAATGATAGCACCCCAATTGAAACTGGTGCCTGAAATGGTGACTGTAAAATCCAAAGGCATCCAAGCTTCCGAAAATCGGGAGTAGTCTTTCTCCCCATGCAACCTATAGAGAAGGGCCATGATATTGGCATACAGTTCCCTGAGATTGACCATCGAGTGCCAACCAAAAGTTCGATTCGTGAATTTTTTGTTTTCCCTCCACCAAGATGCCATGATTTTGCTAGTGTCATGTGAGGCATAGAAACTTAGCATGAAATCAATGCTCAACTTTTCTCCAGACTCATTGAGTTTGTAGTATTCTTGAACTTCTGATGGTAGGAAAACCCCGACGCATTTTCCATTGTCATCATTAATCAAACATTTTTGTGCGTCAGTGTGATCAATGAGCCACTTTAAGAGCTCGATGCAAGGAAAAATAGGAGACCAGCTTGCCACCATGTGCAGATAATCCCTGAGAATATTTGGGAGGACCTCGTCATCTAGCTTCCTTATATCAGGATCACTGTGTGGAGTATATTTGAGGGGTTCTTCTTTCTTGATTTTCTTGAAAACTTCTTCCTAGCGAGGAAAAGTTGTCTTTGCTCCAATGCTTGCATCTGTATCTCTGAAAGATGGGGGCTTGACAAAGGGATCCTTGGTGATTTTCTTAATGACGGACACCATCTTAGAAGCGAAATCTAATTGTCTAGAAATTGCTGGGGAGGAGCCTTCTCCTATTTCTGATTCTTACAGCTTTGGCGCACTTGGTGATTTTTTGGTGGATGGATTCTTCGAAGGCATTGTTCCTACAATCAAAGCCACCCTTTAAACATGTATACAGAGAAACATCGGGTGAGAACATATAAAAATGAAGTGTAAAACCGTAAGCGGACCCATACCTGTAGTGCTTGCTAAGATAACTGTTTAATACTCACCAGACTTCAGATGCTTCCCCTAGACTGATATCTTCATCCTCCTGTTTGTTCTGAATTGTTTTCTGCATAGGATGGGATCATACAAAATGAATCGAAAGAATATAACTGGGAGATACTACCATTCATATCAATTAGTTAATACAGGTGATAAATGCAGATTTCAAAAGAAACCATTATCGAATCTCTGCCGCTGAGACTTAACTGATTAATGACGGGGGCGCGGGTGGAGATGCATTGTATCAGTGAGTTTAACGGTTCCTTTTTGATTTGCACATGAGCTAGTGACTAATGCGTGACCTACAAATTAACTAAAGCTTTGAATGTGAGGTACTTGACACAACTAGGGGTTTAAACATCATGTCACATCTCACCTTCATAAAGATCGGGGATTGACTACTATTTAGAGTGTTTATCAATATCGATATCTTCTTGATAAAACTACCGATACCGATGACATTGGGGTTGGTGATCAGGGGAACATCTTAGGCGTCGGTGGCCGGCCGTGAGACTCCTCCTTTTGTGCAGCGCTTATGATTACATGTGTCTGCCGAAACCAAAAGGACCGACCTTAGACAAAATATTTTCCGAGGATGTATTCGTAAGAAAGAGATACTCTTATCGGTCAACACCGAAGAAGGTCGGCACTTAGCTGCTTTGACTTCCCAAATTATTTTCACCACCTTAATCTTTCGCCAATGCCAAACTTCTCATGTGAGTCGAGAGAATTGCGGGTCGCTGATTCCTTGAGCAGTCGTTGTGTCTCTTAGGATGGTTCTTTGTTGTATGTTCAAGAGAAACTTAAGACATGAAACCTATAAGATAAGTGGATTATCAGTTTCAAACCAAGGTGAAAACAATCAAAGGTAAAAAAAAAAGTGGTACCCAAAAGAAAATGGTCACATAACTTTTAGGGTGTGTTGAGCACTCAACAAATGGCGATTCATTAGGCGAATGCAAAATCTTTGTCCCATAAAACAAATATCTTTGATCCTTCTTTTATTTGTGCTA
>SNQJ01S0142500.1:7485-28473 GCA_010110895.2 Picea sitchensis
GTTCCCCACACACTTTCACTCCAAGAATTCTGAGAGCATAGATCTGATGATATTCACAATCTATCTTGACAAAGCAAATCTCAAAGCCACTCCAACCAAGCTAATAATTCCAAGCCAACTAAAGCTAACAAGCTCAAGAACCCCTTCTCCATGAGAGCTCCTCGCCTTTTATAAGTTGAAGAGGATAAGGTGAGGAGGTTAGGATGATCCCACTAAATCATGAAAGTGAGTAAGATCCAAACCATTCAGATGCCACCTCACCATGGAGGTTTTTCCTTCTAGAAGATTCAAGAAAACGCTCGTTTTTCCCACGTGTAAGCATTCTCGCACCCTTCTTATAGTGCAACCTATGAACTGTTCGCACCCTAGCTATGATGCAGCCTACGAGAATCAGGCATTCTCGCACCCTAATACATAGGCAGCCTGCGAACTTCCTTTTTTTATAAGGTTTTTACACCGAAAAATGCAACTTCTTTTCTCAGGAAAAGTTCTTCTCCCTTCTCTCTTCAGGAACTCAGGCCACTGACCCCTCTGAAGGCAACATATAGGTTTACATCATTAACGATCATAGGGATGACAAAAATAATGTGTAACAGTAGGTGAGACACAAGAGCCGTGCAAGGTGTGAGTAGGTCGGTTGAAAGCTGAGAACTTATCAACCAAGGGGAGATTTGAAGGATTGTTGTTGCGGAAAAGTTCATAGAGTCGAGAGAATCAAATACCTAGAAGTATTTGAAGGTTGCCACAAGAAGTGCGTGCAGGAGTCTTTTCGAAGGCTCGAAATTACAGATAAAGCTCAGGAGGGTTAGTGCCTTTGAGATAAATAAAGGGGAGATGAAGCAAAGTCGCTTTGCAGAAGTTAAGTCCCGGTGGAAGGACTTTGGTTATTTCGCAGAAGTTACAAGGGAGCAAAGAGTGGTCAAAATTCTCTGTGGAGAATTCCTAAAATCACGAGGACCGTAGGATCCAGGGAAGTTGCAAGGTGGTTAGAGGTAGGCGAGCTTATCACTCTAGGATCCAGAATCAACATGGACCGTTGATCGTGCTTTGCACAAGCTGTCGGATAATTTCGGCATTTCAGGGATCCTAACGACAAAGAGTTGAGCACAGTGAAACGAAAGTCCCGAAGTCGCGAGTTGCGATAGGAATTGGATTAGAATTTTTGGATTTCGGCACTTCGGGTGTCGGGAGACGGAGAAGACAACGTTTTGGGAGCGAGAGTCCCAAAAACCTGGAAGAGTGACATGTGGCAGGAGTCCGTGTCAGAGATAGGAAGTGGTTGAGTGGACAGGTGGCATGTCCTTATCAAATTAATGGAGTCAAACCTTGTGGACCGTTTCGGGGTTCGAAGGTTGAAGGATGGAGAGTCTTGCATCCGGATTCGTGAAATTGCGAAGTTCGAAATCCCGATGAAGTGAGAAGCCAGTTGAAAAGTCAACCTTTTCCGAGTGCATCAGAGTTCGGAAATTTGGGTTTCGGAGGTTGTAGGGATAGGAATCCTTGACATCAGGGATCATGAAATCGCAAAACCCAAAGTCTCAAACTTGCGAAGGGCACGATCCTATTTCGGGTCAGGAGATTTGGGTTGATGCTTCTTGTTTGACCACGCGGGCACACCCATAAGGACCTGTGGATACACTGTTATGTGTGAAGGGTATTTCCTGAGGGGAAACCAAAGAGTCAATTAGACTCAAAGGGCAGATTAGAACAATCCTGTGCGAACCTCGACCAGAGGGTTTGGGGGTTTGCGTCAGTTATGGTATCAGAGTGTAGAAAGAGTCTTTTCTTTCTGTAGCAGAGAAAGGAAGAATATTTCTCAGCCATGCCTCCGAGAAGAAGAGACAGACCAATGCCTGATCCAAGAGTGGAAAGGGAAATGCGTGAACTACGTGCTAGGCTTGATGCCATGGAAACAACACAGAGGCGCACAGTCGACACTGGGGATATCAGTGAGGCTGACAGTGAAAATGAAGCTAGACATGGAGAAGAAGTCGCAGTCGAAGATGCTGTAGATGAACACCTATTTAGGGTTGTTGCAAAGATAGGTGCTAGAGAAAAAATGGAGATTCCCATGTATGATGGAAACCTGGATGTTGAAGAGCTCCTAGATTGGATTAGGGCTCTGGACAAATATTTCGACTATGAGGATGTCGAGGAAGACAGGAAGGTCAAACATGTTGTCACAAGACTTAAAGGGCATGCAACATTATGGTGGGATGAACTGTAGGCAGATAGACACTGCAAAGGCAAGCAAAAAATCAAGAGTTGGGATAGAATGGTTGTGAAAATGAAAGAAAAATTCATACCCAAGGATTATCAAATTACTCTGTTTCGAAGAATGCAAAACTTGAGACAGAAGCTGATGTCAGTGAAGGAGTATACTGAAGAATTCTACAAACTAAACATCAGAGTAGGTCATCGGGAAAGTGATGATGAAAAGGTTGCCAGGTACATGAATGGTCTGAGATATGACATCCAAGATGAGATGAGCATGATGATTGTTCAGACTATAGAAGATGCTTATCAGATGGCTCTGAAAGCTGAAGAAAAATTGAGCTGAAAGCAAGGTCAAAGAGGCCGAGGTAGAAGTCAGGCCAGAGGCAAGACAATTTCCCAAGATAGAACTCAGAGACCTCAAGAAGAGGGGAAGAAACCTCAAACTCAACATGAGAGAGGGGGAAGCTCACAGAAAGGGCAATATGCTGATGGAAATACTTTTCCTCGAGCTAGAGGAAGAGGAAGAGGCCGAGGAGGCGAAGTGAAATGTTTTGTATGTGGAAAAAATAGACACAAATCCTATGAATGTCTAGACAGAAAGAAAGAAGGCAGTGAAACTCACATTGTCGAAGCACAGAGATAGAATGTTGAGGTAGAAGATGCTGAGGGCGGAAGATCACTAATGATGAGGAAAGTTCTCTTGAAGCCAGAGAAAGAGGCAGCGAACCCAGTCCAAAGGAACAAACATTTTCGGATTGCTTGCAAGACCAAAGATAGGGTATACAAAGTCATCGTGGACAGTGGTAGCACAAAAAATCTCATTTCTACAGAGATGGTAGAAAATCTAGAGCTGGAGACTATCGTACATACAAGCCCATACAGAGTTTCGTGGTTACAAAAAGGGCATTAGGTAAATGTCACTAAACAATGTTTAGTTGAATTTAAAATAGGAGGATATAAGGATGAAATACTATGTGATGTCATTCCCATGGATGTTTGTCATCTATTGCGGGGTAGACCATGGTAATATGACAAAAATGTGATTCATGACGGGAGAAAGAACACATACACCCTGGAGAAGAATGGGAGAACTCACATGTTGTTGCCGATTAAGGATAAATAAACGAAACTAGAGGTGAGAAACACTGTACTTCTCATGAGTGGGAAGGAACTTCTTAAGGAGGTTAAGAAGAAGGAAGATACACAATTCATCATGGTCAGGAAGCCTAGAATTGTGTTGACCAGTACAAGAGTGGATGATTTACTAGAGGAAATATAGAAGTTGCTGGAAGAGTTTGTTGACATAATAGTGGACGAACTACCTCGTTCGTTGCCATCGATCAGAAGTATAAGTCATCACATCGATCTTATACCTGGAGCTAGTTTACCAAATAAAGCAGGGTACAGATTGACGCCACAAGAGAATGGGGAGGTCAAGAGACAAGTCCAGGACTTAATGGACAAAGGGTTGGTTAGAGAGAGCTTGAGTCCATGCGCTGTTCCAACAGTGCTCAGCCCAAAGAAAGATGGAGGCTAGAGGATGTGTACAGACTCAAGGGAAATCAACAAGATTACCATCAGATATAGATTTCCATTGCCAAGGATGGATGATTTGATGGATTGCTTGAGTGGAGCAAAGTTCTTTTCAAAGATTGATTTGAAAAGAGGTTATCATCAAATTCGTATGAGAGAAGGTGACAAATGGAAGACAACCTTCAAGACAAATGAAGGGCTGTATGAATGGCTTGTTATGCCATTTGTCTTAACAAATGCGCCTAGTACTTTCATGAGGCCGATGAACGAAGTCCTGAAGGATTTCATAGGGAAATTTGTCATCGTATATCTTGACGATATATTGATTTTTAGCAAGACAGAAACAAAGCACTTGAAGCATTTAGCTACAATGATGAGGAGATTACAGCAAGAGAAGCTGTTGATAAACATGAAGAAATTGTCATTTATGAGGACATAACTCATTTACTTGGATTTTGTTATCTTTGCAAATGAGCTAAAAACGGATCTGGATAAGGTAGAGGCGATTAAGAATTGGTCATCGCCGAGGAATGTATTTGAAGTTCGAAGCTTCCATGGATTAGCTAGTTTCTACAGGAAATTCATCCGAAATTTCAGTGGGATTAGCGCACCGATGATGGAAACAGTGAAGAAAAGACACAAATCTTTTCATTGGATAGAGGAAGTAGAGAAGAGTTTCAACTTGCTGAAGAAGAAGATCACAGAACAACCAATTCTGGTGTTGCCAGATTTCAGCTAGACGTTTCAGGTCAAGTGTGACGCGACTGGATTTGCAATTGGAGTAGTCTTGAGCCAAGACGAAAGACCGATTTCATACTTCAGTGATAAACTAAATGAGGTGAAGGTTAAGTACTTAACGTATGACAAGGAATTCTATATGGTCATACAAGCGCTGAAGAAATGGAGGCATTATTTGGTTCCTAAAGAGTTCGTTTTGTACAACGACAATCATGCTTTGCAATTCGTGACTCAACATGACAAGTTGAACCCGAAGCATGCAAAATGGGTTGAATACATGAAAATTTTTACTTTTGTAACTAAGCATATTTCTGGAACCGCTAACAACGTTGCTGATGCTTTGAACCAGAAATATTTGCTTATGCAGGAATTCAGAGTCAAAACATTGGGTTTTGATAACCTCAGGGACATGTACAGAGATGATCCAGATTTCAAAGAGGCGTATGAGGCATCTGAGAATCCAATTCTCAGGGACAGAAGCTAGTGGGCCAAATATATGATCCAGGATGGATTATTATTCAAAGGCAATCAATTATGTATTCCAAAATGCTCCATGAGGGAGAATCTGCTGAAAGAAAAACACAGTGGAGGATTGGCTGGACACTTCGATCATGATAAGACGTTCTCATAGTTGAATGGCTCATATTTTTGGCCAGGAATGAGGATGAATGTTAAGAAATTTGTGGACATATGTAGAATTTGTCAGCACACAAAGAGAAAAAGGAAGAACACAAGGTTATACTAGCCATTACCCATACCAGAAAGGCCGTGGGATGCAGTGAGCATGGATTTTATATTGGGGTTGACAATAACACAAAGAGGATGCCATTCAATCTTTGCGGTGGTAGACATATTTTCAAAGATGACACATTTTATACCATGCCAGAAAACCAGTGACGCAACACATATTGCGAACATGTTTTTCGAAAGAAGTCATCAGACTCCATGGCTTGCCAAGGAGTATTGTTTTTGATCGAGACACCAAGGTCGTGGGACATTTCTGGAGGAATTTATGGAAGAATCTGGGGACGAGTTTTTCATTTAGCTCAGCTTATCATCCTTAGACAGATGGGTAAACAGAAGTTGTGAACATGAACTTGGGAGATTTTTTGAGGAGCCTAGTGACTGAACACCATAGTCAATGGGATCACATTCTGCCACAGGCGGAATTTGATTATAATGATTCGATCAATAGAAGCACAGGGCAGAGTCCATTCCAAATTGTATATGGAATGCAACCAAGAGGAGTTTCTGAATTGAAAGATTCAGAACATAGTGAATTCAAAAGTGCTAGTGCAGAGGATTTTGCAGAAGCAATGAAGGAACTTCACAGCCAAGTGAAGGAACGTTTGCAAAATTTGAGTCAAGAGTACAAGTGCAGAGCAGATCAACACAATCGAGAACTTCAGTTTGAAGTTGGTGATATAATTCTTGCACATTTGAGGAAAGAGAGGTTCCCAAGGGGAACATATAACAAACTAAAAATGAAGAAGATTGGACCATGTAGAGTCATGAAGAAATTTGGGGAAAACGTGTATGAGATTGAATTACCCGATGGGATTGGAATTTCACTGATATTCAACATCTCAGATTTGTACCCTTACAAAGCTGAAGAAGCAGGAACAGAAAATGAACAGACAGAGGTTCAGTGGACTAAGCAAATGCCTGTAGCTGAAAATCCACATATGGAAAGTATAATTGACAAGAGAGTCAACAAAAAGACCAGGAGGAAAGAGTATCTTGAATACTTGGTCAAATGGAAGGGACATCCAGTTGAAGATGCCAGTTGGGAAAATGAAGCAGAAATTCAGAAGCATGGACAGACCGTGCAAGAGCTCATGAACAGGAGTCCATGAAAATTTTCAAGCGAGGGAGTATGATGCAGGAGCATCACCAACAACAAGTAAGTGCGGAGGCCAAAGACAGCTGGGATGAGTGCTAGCACATTTCAACACGTTGCAAAAGTGTTTTGGAATGTTTTGAAATAAATGCGCAAATATTAATGTAACATGTGGCAGGAGTCCGTGCCATAGATAGGAAGTGATTGAGTGGACAGGTGGCGTGTCCTTGTCAAATTGACGGAGTCAAACCTTGTGGACCGTTTCAGGGTTCGGAGGTTGAAGGACGAAGAGTCTTGCATCCGGATTCGAGAAATCGCGAAGTCCAAAATCCCGATGAAGTGAGAAGCCTGTTGAAAATTCAACCTTTGCTGAGTGCATCGGAGTTCGAAAATTCGAGTTTCGGAGGTTGCAGGGATAGGAATCATTGACATCAGGGATCGCGAAATCGCGAAACCCGAAGTCCCGAACTTGCGAAGGTTGCGATCCTATTTTGGGTCAGGAGAGTTGGGTTGATGCTTTGTGTTTCACCATGTGGGCACACCCATAAGGACCTGTGGATACACTGTTGTGTGCGAAGGGTATTTCCTAATGGGAAACCAAAGAGTCAATTAGACTCAAAGGGCATATTAGAACGATCCTGTGTGGACCTCGACCAGAGGGTTTGGGGGTCTGCATCAGATTCGCAGGCTCCAACCTGAAGGAAGCTCCAACTCCCTGCGTTCTCCAACATTTTTGGATGCCCTAACCAACACCTTATCATTTTACCTTGAAAATACAGGGTTAGCCATAAAATGGTTCGTTGTCCAGTAATGTTGTCTCCATCATATTAATAGATTCTTTGTAAATATGTTGTTTAAATGCTTTCGATTATTTTTATGTACATTTTTTAAATTTTCTATAATCTTGAGTATGTTATGTTTTACATCATGATTTCATGTTTATCCTTAATTTCATGACTGCAAAGCATGAAATTAAGGATTTTTTCGTTAATCCCGCTTGGTAAATTCTTTGAGCAGTGTCATTATACCTATCTCATTTTGCTCAATCCTCTTAATAAGCATCTCTCACAATTTCCAGTTACATTTAAAGAGGACATCACTACTCCACATGACTTCTATTAATTGTTAAAGATTGGACGATGATATAAAACTATTCTTGAGGTTACAAGCCCCCTAACTACAATCTTCGCTTCATAAGAGAATGCTTAACCTTATAATTTGTTGTCTATTCTAAATATAAGGTTTACATTATTAAAACCCTTGTCATAACAAGGATGGAGTTAAGATTTTATGTGCATTACTCTAAAACCTTGATTCATAAACTATTATGTGAACCTTGTTTCATTTCAATTCTTAGTTTATGTAAAATCTATTGGGTTATGCGTACTCTATCCTATAACATTTTGGTTCTCCTGTGTTCTTATTCTCCCTCTTCCAAACTCATCATGACTAAAACCCTATGATTCTTATGACGATCGTGCCTTCCCAATTGATCGAGCTTGGTTGGTTCATGGAATATCCTGAGAGAGATGTGGATCATTCAGCTTTGAACCCTCTTGTCCTTTGACGTGTAAGAAATCCTGAGTTTTATCAACACGATAAGTGGTGGTCTAGTTTAGGTTTATCTCAACCTTTTGAGCTCTCAGTTGTTATCGTGAGGTACTTAGATCTATCCCTATTTCGTTATGATGATATACTTATGTTACAAAATGTGTTTTTTTCTCTTTGATAGGGTTAGTATATCCTCTGTTCAATTACCCTACCCATTGGCCTAGTTACAGAGCTCATGGATCCTGTAGTGAAGGTAAAAGAAGAGCCAAACAACCACAAAGGTCTTACTTACCCACAATAGTATAACAGAGTTCAAACCCGTAATTGTATAACATAGACATTTTTTCGAGATGGTTTATGACCCAACGGTGAATAATTTGATGAAATTGTCAGAAACCCATTTCCAAAATGGTCCCATTTACTGTGAAAGAGTGCAATTTCTTTAGAAACTAAACGATTTGAGAGATAAGTTCCATTTTCTAAAAATAAATTTCTCAGAAATTCTGTGGCAGTTGAGGGATTAGTTCAAGGTTGTAGAGGAGACAAATATTCCTCAGGATATCTATGAAGGGATTGATTTGGAAGTTTAACCTAATATTGATTCTTCCCCCCTTTTGTTAATTGATCAAATCATGCCCTTGTTTCTCTTGTAAAGGTATCACATGCTCAATGTCTAGAAGCAATTATTAATTAATTTGTTTTCATTTTCAATATAATATCTATTATTACACGGTTCTTGTTCTTCCTACATTAATGGTGTACTGCTAAATTCAACTTTTGTCTATTTATCAATACATCATTAATTCCTATAATTTATTTTCATATCAATCCTACGCAATTTTCAATGGTTTATTGTCCCTAATTATTAATATCTTTATGATGGTATTGTTATGATGCAAGTACTTAAATGTATCGAGTTTATTCACATATTTTGAACTTGTTGTAATCAATTTTTCCAATTGGAATTATCTTTCTCTTGACAAATGGTTTATATATACTCATAAGGGATCAAATTAAACAATTGTTCTTTCTGCATTATAAACAAGATTTTGAATGTTAGTTGAAGTGACTTTCTTCGGGAATTCTCATGGTATCGATATTTCACAACCATTCGCCATAGATTTCTCTTGACAGATAGGTTGTAGGAGCAACATTATACAATAAGGCACAATCATAAGTTCTCTTTAATACTGGCGAGTAATAGGTTAGTAGGATTACATTTTATTTAGTTTGTTTTCTTTTCTTTCTTTTTTGTATGTAAATTATCTTTATAAGTTTAGATGCTTTTCTCATGTAAAATGAAGATCGATGTTATTTACATTCACGCCATTTAATTTGAGTTTCAATTAGATTAATAGATTTTTGTAGGTTAGTATTAGTTTTCTTAAATTATAATTTAGCGTGGGATTTAGTTTCCTTTGCAATCATTTTAGTTTCAAAAGACTTCTCTGAAATCTTGTATATGTACATAGTGTAAATTTTGTAGTTAGAAGTGTGAATAGTAAACTCTAATGTACATACTAGGTATTTTTTAATAACTAGTTAGGTGTTTTAATTTCTTTTAGTTTATATTAGATCCCCTCATCAGACAACTGATCCATTAAACTCGTAAGGGTGAGTTACCCCAAATGGCTTAAGTTACTTTAGACAACCTCAGATCAAACTCTCCCTTCCAATTGACGAGTGTTCGCATATGCGCGTCAACAAATGGCGCTAGGAGGGTGAAATTAAATCTTTAAATGTTTCTAGTCACTTGTCTCAATCATTTAGTTCTTCACCCATAATTTTTTTTTTTGATTCATTATCTATCTTTCAATGATGTCATCCACATGATTAAGGGCTAGTTAGATGACACGATAACTCAGAGCCAAATTCTTTATTGTCATATTACAACAATGGCTCCTGCCCAAATTCCTGTATGGGAATGTGTTTTTAATCTTCCATCTGTTAACATTCCCAGTAAGACACTTTCTCTCTTGTCAAAACCTACATTTGACGGTGAAGGGAGCAAATCCACAAAACATTATATTTGTAATTTTTTTTATAAATGTTTAAAACATAATATCATTGAATCTAATGTTTTATGCATATTGTTCGCTCTTACCTTTCGAGGTCGGGTTAAATGTTGGTTCTAATATTTTCCGGCTAATTCAATTCATTCCGAGTTTGAGTTTGGAACTAAGTTTTTATCTGATTTTAACAATTATGATTATGATAAATTAGGTGAGGAATTGAATTGTATTAGGAAATAAAATGATGAATCATTAGAAGATTTTGCAATTAGGCTCATACATTTGTGTATCAGATTCCCTTTGAAAGAAATGCCTCTTATTGATGAATGGTTTCAATATCTCATTTCTCTTTCAGACGAACAAGATCAATTAATTGTCAACCAATCTGAATTAGGCATTAATACTGATTCATAGTTTGGTTTAAATTTTCATGATGATCTTGAAAACTTACAAGTTGTAGAAGCACAACATTGTTTGCCAACTTCTTTAATTTTGGAGCAACATGATATCTTGAAAGATGCAATTGTCCCACCTGATAATTCCTTTTCATCAATGTCTTCTTCTGATGATAAAGAAACTTTAAATAAACACAGTGGTCATATTATCCAAGACACTACAACTATTTCAAAAGAGAAATAAATTGAATCTGATATTTGTGATTATATTATCAGTAAATATTATCCTAATTCATTTGAACCATTTCAAGATCAATTAATGGGAGACGACATCATTAATTAGACTATTAATCAACCATCTTACTATAGTGATTTTCTCTCACATTTTCCCTTACACAATGAACCAAATTTTCTCTTGGAAACCATATCATACTCTTTAAAAGAGCATACAATAGGGGATGATCAGTTCACACAAGGATAGGAAACAAACATAAAAGTCAAAATCTATATGTCAATCATTTCAAGAGACACATTTTGTCTTCTCAATTATTCTACATATTATTCCTTGTACCTTGATATTTTTTATCCTAACGTTGTGCAATTGTGTGTTCCATAGGAGAGAATTCAACATTATATAATCAGGTACAAATCAATAGAGATTACCAAATATAAGATAAAGAGGAGAATAATTCTTCCCATTAACATATTAATTCTTATTCTCATCAATTATTCGTGGGTAAATCAAGAAATGATTTGAAAGAGTCTCAAATTGTGTCTTCCATTGATTCATCTCAATTTGTGTTTAAAGAAGGATCTGAATTTTTCCATAATCAATTATTTGAGGTTGAAAAGTATAATCAACCAAATACTATTATCAGTAAGGATTGTTCAAAAACATTGGTTGTTTCATTTGGTTCTCCTCAAATAGTTAATCTTGAAGTATTCAAGCTCGATGAAAAGTTTCAAGAGAATGAGACACTTCTTTTTCAGTTAAAAATCATGATAAGTTCTTGTTATCTTGATCCTACCAATAACATCACAATTCTTTTACAAGATTCTTTCCATACCAATCTGATACCTTATTTTCATCAAAAATATTTTTCGTCTATGAATTCTTTCGAATAATCCTATGTTGGTAATTGCACGTATTATGATGGGATTGCAGATTGGCTGGAGTGTTCATATATGGAAAAGTTTCTAGGGAATGGTAATATTGTATTCATCTTATTTAGAGATCAAGGAAGTAACTTTGACACACTCATTTTATATCCTTCAGATGGAGAAAATATGGAACAAAAGGAAAATTGTCAGGAGGATGGGGCACTTCGGTCTAGGCCAATGGTTATGTCAGGTCCCCATAACTCTAACAAGATTTCCAATCTCAATTACATTTTCCCATACTTTTGTGACCCATATCACAACAACATTATAAAATGGTTGGAGGATTCATACATTAAGCATGTTCCAGGGAATGGTAAGCTCATGCTTGATTTGTTTATAAATGATGTTTATAAAGGTAAGTATGATGTATTTTTGTCATATTTGGATACACTTCTATTCTTGTTACCTATATTTGATTTTGTTTTCATTGTAGGATTGGAGTTACTCCAATGGTTGCACTGGAAATACAATTACACTTAGTATTTTGATTTGTTTAGTAATTTAGAGTAGGTGCAAGATACAAGATATATAAAATATGCAGAACAAAAATGAAATGCTAGAAATGACAGAATAACAGTAAAATATCCAGCATAATCTTCACAATACACATAAATGATATACGAAATAGCAACAGAATGAACTAACACTTTGATTCCAGTTCTTAATGTTCTGGGGCCTCTTGAGGAAACCTCAGGAGTCGAGCAGCTCTGTTACAATAATCTCAAGCTAGGGTTTCATACCCTCAACCCTTATTCTACTAAATGTGTCTAGAGAAGCATCTAGAGGAAGATCCTTCTGAAAGCATAAGCTTCTGTGGAATGCCCATGTATATTCTGTTTTATTGAAGGTCGCTTATTAATATTGACCTTTATTACCTCGAAATACATTGTTCTACCTAAGTAAGGGGTTAGGACCTTAACATGTCCTCCCCATTAAAACTGACCTTGTCCTCAAGGCTTGAGATGTAATGAAGCTAACTGTGAGAATGGTATTTGGTTCCCCAGCGACATCTGTTGGAGTCCATATCTTTCCTTTATTACTAGCACTTGTGATGTTTTCTATACGATCGTCTCATGGTAAAGCTGCTTGGTTGGCAGCCAATCAGTCCTTCTTCATATAACTCTGGAGAGTTGGTTTGAATTTGGCATCTGGTGCCAATCACCTTCTTCAAACATGAAACAGGATGTAGCCCATTTGGTGAGAACTAAGCGATATCGGCTTGTCCCTGCCTTGGTATGAAATAAAATTTGGGTGCTAGCTTCTAACACTACTTTCGACATGAGAGTTTGCTTATATGGTTCTGATCTCAGTACACGATCCCCTTCGACAAATTCCAGTTGAGGACTTGACCTTGAGATTTGCTTCTTTCTTCATTCTAATGCAGATTGCATTAAAGTTCTATATTCTTTAAAGTCTGAAGATATCCTCTCATCTTGTAAATGTTTAGTCCAACCATACAGACATGTGAAGGTACCAGCTAAGTATGAGGAAGGCTGATGGTGCTTCTATCATACAACTTTAAAAGGAGTCATCTTGAGAATTGTAGTATGTAGTGTCAGTTGGCCACCACCATTAGATGAGGGGGTAATATTGAGCCCATTGGTGTTGTTTTCAGAGGCAAAGCACCTGGATATGTTTCCAAACACTTGTTGGCGACTTCCGTTTGACCATTTTCACAGGGATGATAAGTTGAGCTGAGATGCAATTGTGTGCCTTATAGCTTAAGCAGTTCTTGCCAAAATTGCTTGTGAAAGTTGGGTCTCGATCAGAAATAATAGGTTTGGCATGCCATGAAGCTTGAAAGACACGATCCATGAAAATTTGGGCCAAAGTGGATCGATAAATGGGTGGTGAAAGGCACAAATGAGCATACTTGGAAAGGTGATCCACCACCACCATTATGACTAATTTATTCTTTGATTTGGAAGTAGCCCCTATAATAAAGTCATAGAGATATCCTTCCAAATGCTTGGAATCCGGGCGGTTAGGAGAGACACGGAGATTTGGTATTTCTCCCTTGTTTAGTTGACATACCTCACATTCAACCACAAACTACAGAATGTCCTGTTTCATACCATCCAGGAAAAAGAATGTTTGACTGGGTCATATGTTTTGGTGAACCGAGTGCAGTAGGTGTAGCATGAAGCTCGAAGAAATCTTCGTGGATTTGAGCTTGGATTGTTGCCTTAAATACAAAAGGCACTTTGTATCGAAGCTCATCTTGGAGAAGAGTACCCTGGGGGAGCCTGAACCTTGTTCTGTAGTTTCTAGATCACTAGCAAACTTTTGGGGTCTTGAAGCGTCACGGTACTGACTTAAATGATGGTCTGATGAAGGAAAAGAGAAAAAGGATCAGCCGTCTTCATTCGAGGAATGATTACATCCGACACGACATTATCTTTGCCCTTCTTGTAAATGATCCTCATAATCATATATCAAGCGTGACAATTTTGTGGCTCCAGGAGGAAATGCATTGTTCAAGAGAAAGTACTTGAGGCTTTGATGAGCCATATTAATTTGGAGTCAGTTGCCCCCCAAGAATGGGCCTTCCATAATTCAACGACATCTGAGAATGTAACATTTCTTTTTCATAAATGAGTTTGCAGTTATTTTTAGACAATTGTTTGCTAGTGAAGGCCAAGGTGACCCTCTTGCATAAGAACAGTAGCCAATTCCTTTCACTGATGCGTCGCATTCAACACAAATGTCTTTGTGAAATCGGGAAAGAACTGAGAACGAATTAGATTGCATGGCGTCTTAAAGGTTTGAAAAGATTGAGAAGTTGTTGGGGTCCAAGTGCAAGAGTTCTTTTCTAGGAGAGCTGAAGGTGAGAGGGTCTGCAATCTTTCCATAGTTCTTAGAACTTGCGATATTACCACTCATGGGCCAAAAATCCACAAGATTTTGAGTCTTTAGGTCTGACCGATCTTACATAAGCTGTATTTTGGGTCCTGACATGCATCCTTATACGAGATGACCCAAGTGATGCGCCGGTGCACCAATCACATTTGAATTGAGAAATATTTGGTGCTGAGAGAGTAAGTTGAGAACTTGATCCATATGAGTAAGATGTTTTGTCCATGTCTTGCTATATATAGAATATATCATCAAAGAAACTAAGACAAAATGATGGAAAGGCCCGGAGAAGACATGGTTCATGAGGCTCACGAAAGATTGGAGGCGTTACAAACCAAAGGGCATGCCAAAAACTCATAGTGGCCCTCATAGGTGCAAAAGGTGGTCTTGGGAATTTCAACCTCTTCCATACGTATCTAGTGATAGCTTGAGAAAAGATCAATTTGAAAGTGTGAAGGTGAAGCCATCAGTTCATCGGGGATCATCAATGGCGAGAATGGGAGGGTGTCTTTGATGGTTAGTTTGTTGAAACACGGAAGTCGGGAAACATTCTCCAAGAACCTCTTTCTTTAGTACCATGAAAACGGGAGAGGAGTAAGAGGCCATTACTAGGACGGATGACTCCGAATGAGTTCACTTGACCATTTTTCAATTTTTTTGGGCAAAGGGGTGCGATATGGGCGTATATTGGGGGGAGGCCTAGGACAGAATGGAGATGATCATGGACAAGCAGGAAGGGCCAGTCCTTGGGGAGTGAAAAGACTATTTGATGTTTAGAAAGGAGGGCTTGGAGGTCTTGGGGCACGGGTGGGATCTCGGTGAAAATGCGTGGAGTTGGGCCTATGACACCAGATGACCTTTTTGAAGGCAATTTTCCATCGATGGTGATGATTTCAAGAGACATGGGTGATGCCTTGAAATTTATATTTTTTTGCCTCCTTGGTCAAATTGTATGGTTAAGTTAAATCCATGAGAATGGGACCCAAGGTTCTTAGCCATTAGACACCCAACACAATGTTCATGACCATGTCAATAGCAAACATGTGGGATTTGAGGTGGTAGTCACCTGTTTGGAGACACACATTTTCCAGCACCATACATTTCATGGAACGAGCATTGGCAATCATGATTTGGAAATTATTAATGACATGGATGTAATGGGTTTCTTGGGCAATGCGTGATGAATAAAATTGTGGTCTTGCCTATCAACCAAGATGATGACTTCTTCGGTGCTTGATGTAACAGGATTAGCTTAGGGTTTGGAAATGGGGTGAGAGCATTGAGGAAATGATTGGTTCCATAGGGAGAATTAGGAGGGAGGGTTTATTTGAAATTCTGGTGGCTTAGGAATGGAGGTTGTCAACATCGCTATTCCTGAATATCCTCCAGAGAATGGCCATAAAGATTTTGTTCACCACATTTGTATTTTAGAAATATTTGTTATCACAGTTATAATAAAGGCCTCTGAGTTGGCGTTCAACCATTTAAATACAGTCAATTTTGGATTTTTTAATGGAAATGGAGAAGTGAGTGGGGTTCTTGGTTTGAAGCAGGGATAAAAGGAAGGCTTACGGTTTGAGAGGAAACAATTTGTTTATTGCTTCTTTAGCTTTTGGTAGCATCCACCCAAAATTCGTGGAATTGAGCCCTTGAGGACATGTATTGCAGAATCATCCTTGAGGCCACTTCTCTAAAACACTCGAAAGAAAGCATGGTCATGCCTCACATTCCCAGAAGGCAGGAGCCTTAAAATCACTGACTATGAAGTCTTCATTTGCATGCACAGATTGCTTCATTTGTCCAAATGGCCCAAATGGTTGTAGGTGTCAAAGCGTTCATAAATCTCAACAACAAATTGGGTCCAAACAATATACTACATATTGAGAAGTTTTTCTCCATTACCACCGCTGCCAGCGTTCTTGATCTAGACTGAGAACACCATACTGGAGTTGTAAGTCATGCATGTAATGTTGTAAGAGAAATAATGTTCCATTTGTGACCCAACCCGATTAAATTCCAGAGCCATCAAATTGGATTTACATCCAAAGGGAAAGTATGTTCCTTTGAAAGTGATTGGGTTGAAAGGAATGGGAAGAAGTTTCACCTTGATTCTTTTACTATGTGCCTCAAGAAAGAGTCATTAGTGAGAGAGCTTGAGTTTGGTGCAGTGATACAAAGGCAATTCCATCTTGGTGAGGTGGAGTTAAGTATTTGACTTCCACCATGCAGACACTGACTACATTCTGGTCACATTCATACGATCGATGGATGCAATAGTAGCACTAAGTTGTTGCACTTCTTGTTGGAGTCTCAAGTAAACCAGATTGCGGGGTGTTGAAGCAAGACTCTAGATCTTGGTTATGGGTATGGGCCCATGATGATGGAGTGAGCTGAAAAGGCCATTTGGTCAATTTTTAGAGAAAAAATGATATGGATGAAAGTGATAAGGAAAGATGAATCTAATGGAATAGGTCTCAATTTTTTTATTTTATTTATTTTATTACAATTTGTGGGAATTCTCTTTTTAATGCAGAAGAATGATGCAGTCTTGAAATCCCCAAATTACGAACAGTATTTACTTAGCAACCCGAACAGATCGTGTCAATAGATCTCGCCGGTTTTTTTTTTTTTTTTTTATGTTGTTTTTTATGTTCCCCAGGGTTAGGTATTCAAGGGTTCTCTGAACAAGGGTTGCAAGCTGCTATAGCTCTCGGTATCGTCGCAGGATTATGATAATGCTAATTGTATCTTCGAGGGGGCACTAACTAAGGAGGATGCGGCCAGTACCCTTAGCCCTTACTACCGACTACCCGGGTACTAAGTATATTTCAGAGTGCTTTGTTCTCGGTGACACTATATAAATCATGTGGGTGATTGGTTTAGCTATGGTGGGCTTCAGGATTCCTATGTCAATCCATATACAGGTGTTGCCTGATGCACTACCACCCGAAGGGTTACCAACAGGGGTTAAAAGGGTAGCCAATAGATTTGTGCTTAAGAACCACTTGTATTTCTAGCGTGTATGAATCCCTCAACCCTTGGGTTTATCTTGGCGTAGCAATGAGATCTCTATGAAGCCATCGTGGGAATAAAATCTCTATCTGAAAAAAATACCCACAATTTCTGCCAAGGAAAGTGCTCACGATACCTGCAAGATACCAGATATATAAAATATCTGAGAACATAAATGAAATGCTAAGTAATAGAATAACACAGAAATACACAATCTTCACAATACACATAAATGATACTCGAAATATCAAAAGAAAAGCACTTAGATTCAGAAATAAATGTTCACAAGCCTCTTGAGAGAGGCAACCTCCAGTCAAACAGCGCTCTGTTACAATAATCTCAAGCTATGGTTTCATACCCTCGACCACTTATTTATACTAAATGTGTCTATGAAGAGAAGCATCTAGAGGAATATCCTTCTAGAAGCGGAAGCTTCTATTAAGGTCATCTTACATCCACCTTATTCCTATTTTATTGAAGGTCTTATTAATTGACCTTTAATACATCCGAATACATTGATCTACTAATAATGTGGGTCTTATTAATATTGACCTTTAATACATCCGAATACATTGATCTACCTATGTGCGGGTTAGTACCTTAACAGTAGGTTAGACATATATATATATATATATATATATATATATATATATATATATAGAATAATGCAGTTATGGAGATGCGGGTATCTAAGGCACAAAGAAAGTCATCATCTGACCACAGTCAAGGGAGTTGTCTTTAAATTCCTATAGCTTAAACAATTATGTTTTGAAATACATTATCATTGTTAAAACCTGAATGTTTTAAAACAGAGAGTAAATAGGTAAAAGGTTTGAATTTTCAATCCACAATTTGACATGAGAAGTTCTTTGGTGTGACTTGCCCCTACACCTAACTACACTTATTTTAAGTAGGGATTTTTCTGTTTTCTTTCAATTTATTTTATCAGTTGTGTTTCTTTTGGATACTAAGCCTAAATAAATTAACATCTCATGGATCATTATCCTGTGGAATGAAAATGCCAAAACATTAGATTTTAAACAACTTGTTTCTTCCTTCTGATTCTTGTTGAGATGTGGTTTGATTGAAGCCTGGATTTTGGGATTTATAAACTTGTTTTCTTGATGTTTGTTTTCTATTGTTTTGTTTTGTTTGAATGACTTTTTAAATTTTGAATTCCTTCAATACAATTTGATCCGGTTTGGATTTTGTGTGTTGTTTCCTTCTTTTTCGTTTTTCACTAAATATCTCCCTATCTTTGCTCGTTTGTCTTTTTGGTTCAATTATTTGTTGATCCGAGATTAATCACCATAAGGAAATATCATCTTCATGACTTGTGTTATCTGTTGTCCTTTGAGTAATTTGAGATAGTTTAGATCTATCCTAGAATCAATATAAAACTCTGATAGCCAATTCTTTGAACTGATGGTTACTATTCTTCTTTCCTTTAGTATTTTGTTGGGAACTATGGATGAAGATTGTTATAATCTTTGACAATCACAATGATATTTAGACTTCTTACACCATCCATATTATTAAGGAATCACTCTAAAATGATTCCCCATCCTCTAGATGGTTTCTGAACCAGAGATCTAAATTCTTATACCATGATAAGACCTTCCAGTTGTGAAAGAAAATAAAATATGACCAATAGTGCACTTATTTCTTATTTGACCTCTAGTATCACCCCACTCTCTTCACCCAATTTCTAAGGACAATTCTCTAAATATGTGTAAACCTATCGAGGTACTGAACATGCTCGTTGATAGTGGGTAAATGCATTCATGATACCAAGACAAATTCATCGGGGTACTGAACATGCCTGCTGGCAGTGGAGAAATGTCAAGTAAATAGGTAGCAGGTACATATCTTTAAAAACTCCGTAACAAATTCAAAGGTCAATAAATTTAACTTTCCATTGCATGGTTTGTCATGTGAGCACAACTATTGGATGAGATAAAAGAGTTTGAGTTGGTTAAAAGGCATCCCTATCGGGGCTATAAACACATGCTAGAAGCAACGGTTCTACCCATGGTATCAAATTCCTTTCTCAAAACCGTCGTGACTCTTTGATCAAAACAATCTTTCATATTTCAATTTCCTGCAGAGTATTTTCCTTTGATTTATGAACTATAGTAACATCAATCTATATATGAATGTTGAGCTCAGATCAATATTATACAAGCCTGAACCGAGCTTTCGCTTGAAAGAATTGAAAATTCCACAAGCCTTGGTATCTTTTTCTTCTTTCCTCGTGATGGATAGTTTCAGGTTATAGATAACTGCTTCTCCCAGTGAGTTTCCATTTGTTGGCTGCCCCAACTAGCACCCTATCATTTTACCTTGAAAATACAGAGTTATCCATAAAATGGTTCGTTTTCTAGTAATGTTGTCTCCATCGGATTAATAGACTCTTTGTAAATATGTTTTTTAAATTCTTTTGGTTATTTTTATGTACAATTTTTTAAATTTTCTGTTAGCTTGAGTATGTTATGTTTTACATCATGATTTCATGTTTATCCTTAATTTCATGACTGCAAAGCATGAAATTAAGGATTTTTCTCATTGATCCTGCTTGGTGAATTCTTTGAGCAGTGTCATTATACTTATCTCACTTCGATCAATCCTCTTAATAAACATCTCTCACAATTCCTAGTTACATTTAAAGAGGACATCACTACTCCACATGACTTCTATTAATTGTTAAGGAGTGGATGTGTTGGATTACTGAGAGGGGGGGTGAATCACTAATAGAGCAATTTAATCCTTTTTAACCATATAATCCAGGTGTTATATCAATGAAGCATTATCATCCAATAACTGCAGAGTAAATAAAAAATGAACAAATGAACAAACATACACATACAAAGTACACCAATGTTTCACGTGGAAACCCAAATCAGGAGAAAACCACATAATGCTTTTTCTTATATGTCTTGAAGAATTACATTCATTGGAAGCACCAACTTCCTTTGTTTTCCAGCTGCAACTAGAAGGAGGCTCCAACCCCCTAATTTCTCAGGCTACAACCCAAGGGAAGATCCAACACCCCAATTCTTTGGCTACAACCAGAAGGAGGCTATAACCCCCTATATTCTCCAGATACAACCACCTGTCCTTACCTTGTCCTGCCACCCTGAAGTAGAAGTAGAATGATGGAACCACTGTCAACCTGTCACTATGAGATATACCGTTGTAAACTTGTACCAATAAATCTGAACCATGCATCAACCTGTACCTCAACCTGTAATCAACCTTTACCATAGACAAGTGCATCAACCATGCACCAACCTGTACCAAATAACCTGTAATCAACCTCTACCATAAACAAGTGCATTAAACCATGTACCAAGTATGTACCAATCATGTGTCAACTACTCATCAACTATGACTCATCAATATGCACCAACATCATCAATTATAAACCTCATGTATGTGCCAACTCATCAACTACTTGTCTAAACCATGTACTCAACATGTACCTCAACCAAAAGCCCTCATCAATTTAATCATCCAAATATGATTTGTATCTTTGTAATAGACCTGGTGTATATGATCACATTCCTGCAAACCTTCCTTAACTTCAACAACAAGAGACTAGCATTTTCATCAAACTTTTCTTTAGTCTCACATGCCTAGTTTTGGATTAGTCAACAACCCTAACTTGAAGTAA
>SNQJ01S0142501.1:14190-24572 GCA_010110895.2 Picea sitchensis
TGGAGTGAATAAGAATGTGTTGGCTATTATGCCTTTTCCGCCATGTTGTTGTTCTTGTCTCTAAGAATCTGGTTGTTTTTAAGGACCAGCATACGATGATCCGCAATTTTTTCTTGGAAGGCTTTAGGATATTCCCCTTCTTGCATGATCCATATCAGGTCATTTTGATTTTCTTAGTCTGCATGAGTTTTAGAGAATTCACCCACTGTTGCAAGAATTTATTAATTTGTTCGTCATCCTCAAAGACTTGCCAGTGTTGGATATTGTCTGGTATAGATGGTCTGTATTTGATTTCAATGTGATACTTCAATTTGAAATTCGTGGGAGGAGAGAAGGTTGAAGTTTCTTTAGCCAATGCATCAGCATGTAAATTTTCTGCGCGAGGGATAAAGTGGACATTTACGAACGAGAAAAAGTTTTCCATGAGATCCTAGGCACAATTTCTATATGTTCTTAATCTAGGATGATTGGCTAGGTACTGTCGGTTTATTTGTTTGACTATTAACTCTGCATCTCTGTATACCTCTAATTTATTTATCTTTATCTTCTTGGAAGCCTCTAATCCTAAGACCAACGCTTCATATTCTCATACGTTGTTAGTGTAATCTATATCCCACTGCAGTCAGTAGGAAAAAGGAACAACGAACTTACCTTCGGGAGCCATTAAAAGCACTCCTACACTCGCCCCTTCAGAAGATGAAGCACCATCAAAATACATTTTCTAGACACCAGTGTTACATAGATCCTCTGTCATGTAACTTGACTCTTCTCACTCTATATTGTTTTCCTCCGGACAACCATCTAAACCGTCATCAAAAGACAAGATACAATTTCCCAGATCTTGGTCCGCAATGTAAATAGGGAAATTGTTGGGTTTTGAGGGTCGCTCACTGTATATGCTAATCTCGTTTCTCTCTACAACCGAGTAAACTGACTGCCAAACACAGGAATCATGGCGAATGTCATATCCAATTGAAGAGAACCCCCCCACTTGTCTACCCATGACCTAGACAATAGTAAGCCATACTTAGGGGGAATATCCGCAATAACCACATCCATCAGGATACTCTTAACTGGGACCTACGCCAGGGTAACTACCAGATCCTTTATCATCCCCATACACTTAACCCTTCTTGAGTCAAAAGAGTAAAGATCTCCATAAGGTCTGGTGATCTGGAGACCCAATTTGTCCATAATAATCTTAGGCATAACGTTATGGGAAGCTCCAGAGTCTAACATGCAATTATGTAGCAATTGATCATACACATTTAGAGTGATATAAAAGGGAGCAATGGTGTCTTTGGCCCCTTCAAAATGGGGACCAAAAGTGATGTTAGGTTTGTCATCTTCCAGGTTTAAAATGTCAGACTGGATTTCTAGCTCAGAGACACCCATCGCTTTGGTAATCTGCTTTCGATAAACGAGGTTTTTTGCTAATTCTACCAAAGGGATTGGTATCTTAATTTTATTTATCTCATTTTCAAAACTGAAAGCTCCACTCACCTTGTCTGTTTCTTTGGTTGAGACTTCTGAATCCTTCCTTTTCGACTTATTCATCTGGACCGCTTTATTACTCGTGGTCCTGGTTGAAGACATAATTCTATTTACTGTTTCGGTTCCTTGTGCTTGGGTTTCAACTTTTTCTACTTCAGACTCTTGTGTGCTTACTACTTTAGTTTTGTTGTTGGGTAATAAGGTTTCTTTCGGAGTAGGCTCATAAGTTTGTCCTCTTTGGAGGATTTTCTTGGGTTGAGCAGTTGAGATCGACTTACTCTTAGATCTTAAGTTATACCTGGGTTGGATCTCAGCCATTATCATCTCAGTTTCTTGTTGAGATTCACAAAGGTCAGTGTGACCACCTTCTTCACCCTTATTCGACAGTTGTTGCATGTTTAGAGATTTTTCATAGTCTTCTCGAGTCAGATATGGTTGTGTGCATTCATCACTGAAATTCGTGACATCATTATCAGAATCTCCGAACTCTTGAAAATCGTTCGCTCCTATAAAATTTTCATTCTTTAAGGGAGCTTGTATTTTTTTATCTTCATTTTTTATTTGTCTTTGCTGGTTTGGGGGGTTGGGGTTCCTCTTGAAATCCTTCTTGGGGAAAGAATCATCTTTGGCCTGTTCGAGCTCCATTCTGGATATTTTATCTGACAGTTCTTTAATTACTCTAGCCATATCGTCTACCCTATCCTCTGCGGATCTATTAGACCCTGACGGACCTGCTTGTCCTCTAAAGCGTTTGGTCTCTCGGTTTTCCGTTTCTACTTTAGATTTAAGCTACCCGAAGCCATCATATTAGACTCTATTTCTACCGCATCGTCCTGCATTCGGTTTAGGGTGGCTCCCCTTCTTTCTCGCAAAAGGAGTGCAAAATCTGGTTCGAAAGCTCCGACGAAAGTCACTTTGGCCGCGGGTTGGGATGGTTTAACCTCGACTAGGATTTTATTATACAGTTTGTTGAATCTTTGAATAAATTCCATGACTGTTTATGAATTCTTTTTTCTTAAAGACCCAAATTCGGTTAAATAATATAGATGGTCTTTTATCTCGCCCCATTGTCTGAGGAAAGCATCTTCCAAAGCGTCATAAGACAAGATAGATGCTGCAGGTAGGCTCTGAAACCAAGTTCAAACCTGACCTTCAAATTTTTGTATAAGAAGTATCGAATATACGTCCTCATGTTCGATACCTAGAATATCGGTGAATTGATCAAAGAAATTAATATGTTCTGTCGCGGTCAGATCCCCTTCACCGGTGAATTTTGGTAAATTTTTTATGTAATTTTTGCGAAGGTCATGCAGAGGGATGGGAAATACTAAGGGATCATATCTGGCTACAACTTTCACAAACACTCTGGGAGGAGGGGCAGGTCCTTGGCCTCCATCTCCTCCTAGAGGGGCTCCTCCTCCTCCTCCTCTGATAAACCCTCCACCTCCTCCTATGAACCCTCCACCTCCTCCTCCGACGGTTGCCATCATTATTTGTGGAAAGTTATAAAGGGGGTTTCGGAAAATTAAAAGTGACTCTTTATTTTCTTCGTGAAGAGGAAAGTCCGACGAGGAAAGATAAGGAACGCGAGGACTCGGTTCCTTGGATTTGCAAGAGACGAAATCAGGAGAACCGACGAGTGTGGAAACCGAATGTGTAACACACTCTTCATAATTTGGTGAGGTCAGGAAATTTAACTGAAGGAAAGATGGTATGTCAACTGTCGATGAACTTTCAATAGGGATATTTCCTTTGTGTGCTAAGGGAACTATCAGATGAATCTCACTCCTAACTTCGAAGCAGTTTGGCGTTGAAACTTTAGTATCAAAGAGAGCATTGAGTGAATTTGAGGGTTCAGAAGAACTCTTAGTCTTCAGTTGTGGGGTTTTAAGTTTTTAAACTGTAGCGGTTGGCTTAAGAGAGCCTCTCACCTTTAGAATCTTCTCAGTATCACTAACGGGCGTAATCTACTTACCATCCGAGTTTTGTCTGGTATTCCTTCGATCGGATGCCAGTTTATTTTTTGTGGAGTCGCCAAGTGAAAGATTAGGAAGCTTTAAAAGGTGTGTACTCTTTTTTCACTATCAAAGGGTAGCACTTTCAACAAAAAACAAATGTCGTTTTCCTAGGGAAAAAGATTTCGTAACTTCAGTCCCTGGCAATGGTGCCAGAAAGATGTTGTTCCAGAGTCTGTACTTAAGGCTTAGAATTACAGTGTCTAGGCATCCGAAAGTGGTTAAAGGGTGGAGAAGAGAGAAACATCAACCTTCAGCAAAGGAAACTAAGGAATATTTCTGCATTGGCGTTTTCTAGCTTCAAACTGTTCCTAGATAGTTATATCATGTTCAATCGCAGCCTATGAACGTTCAAGTTCAACCCGGGTAGTAGCTATTTTAAGAATAGCGTCGAAAATGTTTAAGGCAATGTGCATTTGATTTGATAATCTGGGTTCGATATTAGACTGGGTTGGTACAGGCACAGTCATGGAGGAACAATAAACTAAGAAAAAATTCAGAGAGAAATTAAGTTCTGTCTCAATTTGGTCGTATAAAAGAGAATTTACGGTTCGAAAATAAAACGAAGTGCAAATCAAAGGCTCTTTCCCGTAACTGAGTTATATCTTAATAAAATGTATGAGGTGGGAGAAAAACATTTAGCTGTCTATGGTGTGAGGCTCCTAGCAAGGGAGAATCTCACGTATAAACAAAAGAGGAAAACTATAAAGAAATAACCTGATGTAGCATAGAATATGTGTAGAATTCTGAAAGTGTGGACTGGTCTTACACCCGCTAATAGCTGGTACAGAGGAAAAACAGTAAACAATTACAGAAAACCAAAATTCATTCACTATAGTAGTGGTCGTACTAAATTATAATGAAGCATTCATCAGTTAGGAATATTGAAACGATATATGAGATACAAGAAAACAAACTCATAACACAGTCATGACGGAATTGAGAATCTTCAGATTTGCTTTGTATTAACTCTCAAATTTGTAAAAACTCTGTTACAATTGACACAAAAAGGTCCAGCCTTTTTCTTTTCTTTCTGTGGTATATTTATACAGTTTTACAAATAAGATAGAATATCAATAGTCACAATATTTCAGTTATGACAGGGAGGAGATAAATCACTCCATTTCTTCTTCTCTTTCTTCACTTGGTGCCAGACATTTGTCCTCGCGTGTGCTCGGTACAGGCAAAACACCTTTCAACCAGCTGAGATATCAGCCACGATGGTTCTGCTTGACAGCTGGCTTCAAAGAAGTAACATTATCGAGCTAACTGCGACAGCCTGTCTTCCATCTGTCCGTCTATGATGTCGATGGTGCATAATTGTGTGCTCAGTCTAATCATGCATTTGCCTATTTGGACTATGTCCACCATAGTCACTTAGGAAATCTCGGCCGAATCTCTTTCCTCTTTTTCCCTCAGATCAAGCGATATTTTTTCCATATCCATTTGCATCAATTCCTTGACATTACTTCCGTTATCAATTCCTAGCAGATCATTGTCCATAGAACTAAAAGCCTCTTCTAAGGAATTCATTATTTTTTTGGCTTGTTGCTGGCCTTCGACGATGTTGTGATCCCACTCTTTTAATAGAATGTTTCCTCTGGTTTGTTCCGAAATGGTGAACCTGGGAGTACGTCCCGAACCCCTGTTGTTTGTGGCTATCACAGCCTCCTAGAAGGAAACTCGAGCTGCTCCAGCTTCCCTCTCTCTAGCAGATAAGTTCTCTGAAACCTGGTTGACTAGCAAACAGTTGTCCCAGATTGCTTCTACCTTGGCAAGAAAATTTCATTGTGTCGCAAAGACTCTGCTCCGAATCTCAATCGCCTGGGATTTGAACATCCTGATGTTTATCATTCTATTCTCAGCGATATCCACCCTAGCTTGTAGCTGTTCGATCAAATCCATTTGCTGGCTCACTTGTATCTGACCATCCCGAACCACCAGTTGTGCTTGCTCGAGCTTAGATTTGAGCAACTCTATCTCATTTTTATCGGCCAACCTGGCCTGCTCTATTCCTATGCTCGCCTGGTCTTTAGCAGTCTCTATTGTTGTGACCAATCTAGCTTCAAGGGTCCTAATGAGGCGATTTTTTCGTTTAAGCTAGTTTTTAAAGACCCCGATAGAAAATTGATTTACCGAGGCATATGCTCCTAATGTCCTTGCTATTTCAGTCGCGAATTGTTCATTCTTCTTGTCTTTTCCATCATTTATAACTTTATATTTCTTGGCAGTTGACTCTCCTTCCTGATAGAATTCCCTTTTTACTACTACCTTTCTCTTCTTATCAAAGAAAAACTCATTCAGAGGGAGTTCTTCTACCCTTATAGGCCTCAACTCTTCATTGAATATCCATCCTGGATCAATATTTCCCTACGTCGACTGCAAGGGGGTAACTGATGTGATAGGTTCTCCGATCTGCTTCTTCGGCGGGTCGGGAGTCTTTATCTCTGCTTTCAGACTCTTAGTTTTCTCTCCCTCGTCCTGGTGTTTTTCTTGATCGGGAGTCGCATCCTTAGAGCCTTCGGCATCTTTCTGTTTCACCTCCAACGCACTCGGACCCTCACCTCGCAACACTGCAGGAAGACAGCTACATCGATGTTCCTGGAACTTCAGAACGTCGGCTCTTTCTTCGGGTGCTAAAGTTTGTATCCAAGCCAAAATCTCGGCATAGGACCTTGCACCTTGGAAAATGTCATCCGAGGGTGAATTCTCGTGCTCAAATATCTTGAGCCCGCAACTGGCCAAATGATTGCTCATGACCCTCTGCGGATCGTGCTTCTTGTATTCAATGGAGACCAAATTTAGGTCTTTCAGGGCTGCTGCCTCGGCTTTGGCATGCCCGAAATCTAATAAAGAATAAGAATTCAAATGAATAGGAAAAGGTGGGCATACCTTCTTCGAGTATCCCTTAAGCTCTTTACTTATACCACCAATTACTGTTTTCCTAGCGACCTCATGACAAGCCAACTTGTCAGGAATGAACAATGGCAATGCATGCGGGGGGACCGAAGCCCCGAAAACTCGGAGGTATGAAAATTCTGATTCTCCATACCAGTATGCTATGCTGCTCAGATTCATCACTATGATATCCTAGATCCGAGGTGGCGGGTGACCAAAAATGGTGACATGCAGGGGCACCATCACCCAATTAAAGATTTCATACACAAAATTTTCCGCTTTGTTTTCCAATAATTTTCCATGATAAACGTGTATGGGTTCGTCTTCTCCTGGATTCCAACTCCAACTCATTAAGGGAAATGGTGTCAAAAAACAAACTGCGTCCATAATGTATGCAGACATGAAGAATGAAGATGCCTTCCCGTTCTCTTTCTGCGCCCGATACTCTGTGACCCGACTAGTCAAACTATCGAAAAGCATCTTTACCCAGTCGAAGGAACTACCTTCGACGACCCAAAACATTAGAGGCACCCACGGAAGGAAAAAATGTGAGGTGTCCTCTCTTCTGTATAACTTGCATGTCATCATGGCTACATATTTGTACTGCGGTTCTAAAGAAGCGATCGAATATACGCCATGGCTTTCAGCTCTGAACTTCGTGGTGTTCGAAACCCAATATTTTATTAAACTGGACATGGTTTTATCATACTGTACACATTCGTTCTCCTTGAACTCGTCCAAGAATTCAGCGCCATATGTGTAGTCGGACGTCGTGGGTAGCTTATACATGGCTTGCAGATGTTTCGGCCTGAAATTCCCGATGGTGACTTTCTGCTCGTTCATGATGGTTCTGGTCGGTATGTCCACATGGTCTAATGCCCATCGGACCATGTCATAATATGGAAGAAATCTTGGCCTGGATGTTACTTTGTGCATTTCGGATTGGATGACTATTTTGTATTTGGTGGTTATATCATCTTTTTCGTTGTCACTGGAGTCATCGGAATAATCCACCAATTCTGCCTGCAGAACATCTGAAACGAATGACCAATTCAGGACCGAGTCGATACTTCGAGGTGAAGTTCCAACAACATTGTCTGAGCCTTGTCCCGAAACCTCAACATTGGCTTTGGATGCTTTTCGCGGAGCCATGGCTGGAGATTGCATTTTGGCTCTTCTACGATAGAAATGCGTATACATACAGAAGTCAGCTGCTCAGAGATAATGTGCTCTGCGTAATATGAAATGCATTTTTTATAATGAACCACAGTTCTTATATATATTTGAAAACTCAGTACCTTTCAGAAGAAGTCTGTCAAATCATATTTAGAAATAAATTTTGCCATAAAAATCCGATCTTATATTTATCGATTTACCCTATTTCCTCTTTAATGTCATAAATTTTGGAGGTTTAAAAGTCAGTTGGTGTATGGAAAGAATAATGCTACCTCAAGAATCATGCAAGCATCGAAACGCGGGATATGTATTGATTTAGCTTAATTAATCCGGTTTTACCAACGTTAATCAATATTTCGGTACTCATTATATCAGGGATTTTACTTTAACACTTTGAATCTCTAACACCCAAGACTGCGATGATCGATTTTGGTTAATAAAAAAAGTAATCGTGATTTGGGGCTCGATTAATTTCATAATTATTATATTCGCCATATCGCGACTCGAAGTTTCGAAAATAAGTTTCCGGGAGGTTTGCATGCCGAGCTGCGAAAACGCGAGATCGTGATAACATGACTTAATTAAAAGGGAAAATAATCCTTGATTAAGTGATTAATTAATTACGTTTATATCCGCATCGTGATTTCACGAGTCGGGGTTTAGATGGTGTAACTTTTCGAAAGGAAAACACCGAGTGGCGAAGTGCCGACAGAACGTTTTACCGTGGTTTAGCTTTTACCTTTAACCTTGACATGGGTTACAATAAGGACTTCGTGTTCTCGGCTATTAGGGCTACTACAATAAATTTTTGGATTTGGTGAACGCCGAGGTGCGAGACCCTGATGACATTTAATCACGGGTTAGGGAAGACTTTACCCTCGTTGCCATCCTGAGTGAAAAATTAAAACGATTTCATCGTTTCGTGGCTCGGGGCATGTGAACTATATGACTTATCGTATCCGACCTACAAGATCCTGAGGTAGAACAAAAGAGGAAACATTTTTACTAAAGGTAGGACTCGCCTCGAGAGTACAGTAATTATCATTGTTTGCGTTGATAACGCTTTCAGATATTTTGAAACCACAGACGGGAAAAACGAAAACCATCTTTCGATTTCGAGCGTTAAAAAATGAAATTTGTGACGGGCTAGGAAACAAAGGCGGCTCCAACAGGAGGTACCTGCAGCGTTGATCACTCCAAGTTGTAAAAGATTATCTTGCTCTCTAATCAAAGCATCACAAAAGGAATCAAGAGTGGGTTTTTTATAATATTTTCTTGGAGCCTCTCTCATAGTACACAAGGTAGATACAAACCCATAATATGCACTACCTAGCTTAGAAAGAATAATATAGATGCAATGGTCTTCCTCCAGTTTTATCTCACATTCTTCACACAAAATTCTAAGTGTTTTAAACTTAGATAGATAGTCTTCAATGCAAGAAAAATCATTTGGACTTAAATTCAGTATTTACTTTTCTAACTGATGTGCTCGAATAATATGGTGTTTACCAAACGCAGATTCAATCTTTTCCCAAGCTTCATTGGGGTCATCTATTGCCTAAAGGTGGAACCTTAAATCAGGAGAGATGGACATTTTGATCAGTCCATGTGCTTCGTCACTCATGTTATCCCATTTGATTTTTTTATCGGCATCAATGGGTTATTTTTCCTTTCCCAAGGTAATATGGTACAAGCCTTTACTTCTTAATAAATCCTCCATATCAGATTTCCATTGGAAGTAGTTGGTGCTGGTAAGAAAAATATCACTCAGAGAAGCCATATTAAATATGTACATAATATGGATTTAAAAATTGAAACTAATGATCTAGATGGAAGGATCTCGAAAAATTAGGCAGTTTTAAAAAAACGACACTGAAAACGGACTTTGGATGTGAAAGTTATGCCCTTTTAAAAAAAGGAATAAATGTTAACCAAAGAACCACGTGGTGGTGATACCCCTCCAAATAACCTCACTTTTACAAATAAGTTTCCTTATGAAGTGACCCACTTTTATAAAAAGAAGTGGGGATCACTTTTACAATGAAGTTATTTTATAAAAGAAAGAAGCATGGAAAATAAATAAATCCAAAATAAAATATTATAGTGATTCACTTTTATACTTGAAGTGAAATACACTTTACAATGGAGCATGAACTTTTTCAAAAAAAGTAACAAAAAAAGAGACTTGAACTCAATACCTCTTACTTAATAAGACAATTTTTAACCAAGTGAGTTAGAAAAACATATTGTATTGTTTAGTAGAAGGATTATTGTTGTTGTCAGCCTTGGAGAGCATGTTCATAAATAAAAAAATTCACACAAGAAAACATTTTCGCTTCTCGATGACAACAAGGGTTAGATATCGGTTAGAGTACCCAAAAAATGCACCTTCTCCTATCTGTTTCTGATTTTCCAAGATTACATAGGGCATGGGGAAAATAAAATACGTAGATCAAAAAGAGTATCAACCTGAAAAAAAACAATATAAAACTGAAATAAAACCAAAATAATACTCTACAAAAATTTAAAAAGGGTGTATTCAAGTTTTATACCTCTAGATCTGACTGAAATGGTTGTATCTTGGGAAAACGGAAACCTTTTCGAGTGAAATGAAAAGTGTTCTTGAATGAAACGAGGTCTCTAGATGAAACAGAACAATCCTCTCATCTTAGAATTGTACGAAAATGGAAGAAACCAAAAATCAGACAACTCGACTTCATGATCTTGATCTACAATGAGAGCGAGTCTTCAAACAGGCTCTAATACCATGTTCGACAACACAGGTATTCCAAAATAGGA
>SNQJ01S0142502.1:18398-43045 GCA_010110895.2 Picea sitchensis
ACATGTACCATGGGCTAACACATAGAAGGGCCAGGAGTGACACGTGTCATGTTCCAATAGGCATATAAGGTCTATGAGAAGAACAAATCGAGATGACACGTGGCACATCGATCATGGGTCCACGTCAACCTGGTGACATCGTCTTACCACATCACACCAGAATGACAGCCTTCTAACATCGCTCATATCTCATGGTCGAGATCCAGCCACGTAGATTCATAGATCTATGACTCTTATTACTTCGGGGATTCGGTGTTCAGGATTCTTGCGATGAAAAATACTCTTTTCTCTTGAAGTTGGTCAGCGTCGGGCTAACCACAACTCATATCTGATGGTTAGGAAAAGTACCGAAGCATCCTCAAATCGAGGGATCTCATTACTTCGGGCTTCAGATATTTTCGACACACCACACCTCAAATTCCCTGGAGTTCCCAGTTTCCAAACTAAAGGATCTAGCGCCATGCGTCCTTTATATATCGACGGTTGAGAGGGGTCTTGAAGTATCTATGGATCAACGGTCCACATTACTTCACGACTTTGGCCTTCAGAGAATTTGTCATTACAACACCCTTGTCCTCCCGAAGCGGTCAACGTCGAGCTGACTACATCATCAATCCTACGGCTAGGAAAGAACTTGAAGGGTCCCTAGATATAGTGTCTTAGTCACTTCATGAATTCAGCCTTTGGGGTTTTGGCTTTACTGCCACTCTATTCTCCCAAAGCAGGACTTCACCGAAGGACCATGTGTGTGTCCCTCCTCCTGGATGATAGGATGGTAGGTGGGGCTTCCGACGATCTCCCCCAAATCTACGGTTCTCCTTTACTTCATAACTTCGGTGTTCGGGGAGTTGGATGCTATAGAATCTCTATTCTTCTAAAGCATAACTTTTCTGAAGTTCTCTCAATGTAGATCCAATGACTGAGGAAATACTTGAACATTCTCGATCGGTGGCTCACGCTACTTCGTGATGGGGAGTTGGATCCCGATTTAGTCGGTAGGATAGGTTCCTTTAACTACTAGGGAAACCGTCGAACGTCGGTCAACCTCACGGGTAACGGTGACTCTCGGTCAACTTCGAGTTGTTTGTGACTATTTGGGCTAACAATACTCTTAAGTCCTGGAATTCTGAAGTTTCGAAGCCAGAGGGATTTATCTCCCTTAGGCTTAGCACAGGGTTCCTGGGTATTGGTCACATGGGTCCTTCTAAACTCTCACAAGTTAAAACACATCTTCCTCATCGTGAACCTGTTGAGGAATTGGGAATAATATTTGGGTCACACAACAGGGAGTCCAAAGAAGATATCCCCTTCAGATGGATAGGCCTAGATTGTAGCAATTCTCTCTATCCCATCCCTCCTACAGGTTTACATCCCAAGACACCTGGAAGGCTAAGATGGGGAACCTAGATGATCATTCAGAAGCATAAGTTCACAAGAAGACAATTTCATCCACATAGCTGGACCATTCAATACAGAAACCATTTATAGGCCGATAAATACATGCATTCATCCATTATTCCATTTCAGTGCACAAAGTATGAAAACACTTATCAGAACTAGATGATGTGATGTGAATGTTGAAAGGGGTGCTTGTTTCCACCCAACCATAGGCTTAGTCACTCCTAACGGATTTACCACTGGCCACCCCTAAGCTAGATCACGATGCTCTGAGAGAAAATTATTTCTTCTGACTCAAAAATAGTCAAGGACGAAGTTTAATCGCCTCCTCCCATAGGATATTGGAAACAGGTTCTCTTTATACCAAGCAAGGAGTCCTTCTTGAGTACTTCCTCAGTCACTCAACACCCTCATTTATTATCTTGTATCATAACCCTGCTAGCCACATCATGCGACCATAACTCATTTTTTTTATTTTTTTTTCAGTTCTTCCTCGAACTTGAGAGATTAGGCTCTCATCTCTGCTTCTTTTCACATGTCTTCCTCTACCCACCACACCTTCCTTTCCTACCTTCCTCAGCAAGATTTCATGTGGCCCAAATTACCAGTCCATGGTTAGGTCTAAAATCCTTTCATATGGGCGCTAGTCCCCATCCCCTCATTAACTCTTGAGGAGGTCTTCCTACCAACCAGCATGACTGTAATTCATTCATGGGTCAGAGGATTGTTCTGGTCCTGAGAAATTAAATCCAACAAGGTACTGGTTTGGTGGGCGTTATCTCAACCATTCATGGTTCCCCTCACCATCGCTTTCATAGAATCCATGGTATATATTAGCAAACCCCCTCTTTCAGTAGTCATGCAACACTTGTCCATTTCTATTAATAACATAAATTACATTCCTTGACCTTTTATACAAAAGTTCATCAAATCAAACATTCACACATATTGAGTTTGCCATAATCTCTCGGCCAATATACTTATATTTACAAACTGGGGGAAACAGGGGTGTTACAATCCCCTCCCTATTGGGCCCTTCATTTTTGGGATAAGGAATTGCGCAAATTTTGACCTAGGACGAGTTGCACAATATTTAAAAGAAGCTCAACAATAGAGAAAGAAATAGCAACATAACATAAATCAATTGCGAAAAGGACAACACAACGCCAGCTAAGAAAAATCGGTTGCAATAGAACAAGAAAGTTTGAATGCCGAGACAGAAGACACAACCTAGCTCATATATAGGGATGAACATGATTGTAAAAGGGTTCATTGTTGACTAGTTCAATTGTTGTTATTGTTCGATCGAATTGTTATTATGTTCAGTCTGATCTTCCCCTCTCTATTAGGTTGTTGTCAGTTGAGTCAAGAAAAGGTACGAGTTTGTAATGTAATCTATACACCTTCTGAGAGTTAGAGCTCTATGACATGAGTCCAGAGCCAAGAGTTTGTGATCTGAATCTGGGAATGACAAGTTTCCAATAATTGGTTGTTTATCTCACTCCTTCAAAAGGGTCAGTTATAGATTGTTTTACTTGAGCGATTTGTAATTAAAGGTAAAGTTGAAGTCTTATGCGCTTGAATTCGAAGTGAATGAAACCTATTTAGTTTTTCTTATGTACTATATGTCATGCTTTCTTTTAACATCCTATGTGCGGAAATTCATAGAAAAACAACATAAGAACATAATACACATAATGGATATGAAACATCCCTTGATAACGGAGTTCACCCTTGCAGTGGGATACCTCTCCGAGTCATGCTCTAAAGCCTGGCCACTTTATTCTCCTTTATGTAATGATGTCTCTCCTTTACAAGTTGTAAGGCCAAAGTCCCTTTTCGATGATGACAACAAGAGATTGGAATGTGATTAGGAATGTATCAGCTTCACAAGTTCTACTAATGAGGCATCCATGATGCTGACATGGACATCATTCCCACATACTCAATACATAAAAAGATGAAGAATAAAATATGACCCCCATCAACATGGAGCCATCAAAATCCTTAGATATGTTTCTCAGATTCAAGCATAAATATGCATCCCATACAAAAGATCCTGAAACCACGAGAATCAGATTTTCTTCATTGGCCACTTGTCATGCAAGTGCCACAATTTATTTGTCACATATAACTTATTGATTTGATGTGAAAATAATATAAGAAACAAATATATATAAGGAATAAGTTGATCTTGATGCCTTGCTGCAACCTCTCTTTGCTCCTTCAGACCTTTAACGTGCATGCTATGCTGCAACATTTAATGACTAACAACATAATTAAAAGAATGTTTACATTGGCTTCTCCAGTGCTTATATTTCTTATCTCAATCTCTGTTACAAAAATAGACCTCGCCATTGGATTCGCATCCCCGAATCACCTAAAAATGATTGTCAAATCATCTCTATCTGAGTCAAACACTTTCAAGCCCAAGAGACACCTCTGCCTCAGTTACTGTGCCACTGCCTCTATAATAAATGACTCATTTTGGAATTAAGCTTATGAATTTTTTCTCAGATCATAAAACTAACACCACCACTACGTTCGTGGCATCATTTTACCTAAAAATGACTATCTCTAGGCCTCGATCCAAGTTGGGCACTTTTGAACCCAAGAGGCACCCTCATCTCGGTTTGCATGACAGAATCCCTACAGTCCATACGGATCCGTACTAGTTTGTACGGATCCATATACCAGGATGTATAGTCTGTACTAGGCCAAATGAGCCATACGAGTACGCTTAGTTCTCCACTCTTGTGCTTCATGCACTAGTGTGTTCTACTCCTCGAACTCTAAACTGAAACCCCTTTCTTATACACTTTCTGGACTGTTATGTAATCACGAGGAGGTTGTGGCGCATTGGTGGTGGATATAAATTTAGGTTGTTGGTTGGCGAAGGTCCTGGGATTGAATCTCACAAGCCTCCCCATTTTGGCAAATGGTTAAAATGATTTTGGAGCGCACACAACAAAATTTGGCGGTCGACCACTAAACTGGTGGAATATGCTAAATATAGTGGAACTGCCACTAAAATGGTGACGAATTTTGCGAAGATGCTAACTAGTTCTGGCGTATAGTTAGCGAAGGTTATATATAGAGGATATCTTATATATATTAGAACGGGCACCATATATGCCGGATTTCTATTAAATATATTTTTTTTAATTATTTTTTCTTTGGGGTCCTTGTGCATTTTAGGGGTGCCACGTGGCACGTCCCCATTGGGCCACATGGCAGCCTTTGATTCGTCCACTTACCTACTAACATCATCTATGTATTATACCTCCATGTCATCCTAGACACATGGCACCTTCTAGGTCGTGCAACATGGTGTCACCTAGGGTACCACATGGCACATTTTTACTCGTCCACGTGGCACCCTGAAAATGCCAAATTCAAGTGACACCTGGCAGCCTCTAGTGTTGCCATGTCGCATGTTGACGTCATGTTGAATTCATCATGACACATGTCACTCTCTATGATTTCCATGTAGGTTGTACGGATGCTTACATTAGCAGTACAAATGTTGGCTCATCCCTGCTAATTGAGCTGGGTTGACCCAAACTTTGACTGCTTCTAACTTTTGATCTGTAACTCCGTTTGATGAACCATTTTCATTGTTGGAAATATTACAACCCGCTCTTCGCGATCATGCCATTTTAATTGAATTTTGGGAAGTTTTTGTTTTTCCCTTTTGTTGTCTGCTGAGCGTCATGGGTTGCTTCTGTGCATTCTGGCACACTTTTGAAACTTTTGTGATGTTCCCTAGATCCATCCAGATCAGTCTGTAACAGAGCACTATTGTGTAGTTTTGATCTTGTACATGTAGAAATATTTTGAAGATAATATGAAGAAGGACCTAAATTTTCAAAATATGTTGTGTCTTCTTGTGTTTTACTTATGCATTACAACACTTTTTCATTTTTTATAATTTCCACATGATGAATCTGTGTTTAAATTCTTTTCTGCAACGTAAGTAGGTTCAGTTGTTGCACACATGAGTTTAGATCTGGTTAATAGTTAGATATCTTATGAAATATTAGGATGAATCTTGAAGGTTTTATGAATCCTCCTAAGTCTTTTACTTGCCCTTCCCTATCTATTTGTCTCAGCAACTCTTTAGGTGAGACTTCTTCTCTTCGAGGGAGATGAAAATTCCAGCACTCTAGACTACTTGGTACCTTTTGTTGGTAACCTGAGAAGGACCCTGGTCTGATCAAACTTGTGCCAACAAAATGGTTATGTTGCTGGGACTTGTGTTTAAAGGGAACCTGTAGGGAGGATGCTTATGCGGGTTCACAGATCTAATGTTGACCAATGGTGGGAAAGAAAATGTGACACCTTCATCTGGAAAGAAGTGGAGATGAGGGGAAAATCTATGAAAGATACTCGTGAATTAGTCTTTTACTCAAAAAGATTCAGTGACCAGTATGAGATATTCTGGGTTAAGTTCCTGGAGGAACTTTTCCACTGGATAAATAGGCTCCAAGAAGCTCCAGAGTTCCAAGAACGAGTCAAGAAGATCTCTACTTCAGACACAGAAAATATTGCAGCATTTCATCGGTTGGATTGTCCAGTCATGTGAGCAGTTGATTTCTGGGTCAATACCACATTAGAAGGATATATTATCGAGCTTGCAGCTTAGAACCACCAATATTTTTCATGCATAGAGGAAAATTTCAAGAAAGACGCAAGGGGAAGACTTCTGAGAGAGATTCCTTTATGGATTAATTTTTTCTTGATGGAAGAGGGGATGTTGACTATGCCCCCGACTGAGATGGCAGCATAAACACCCTCGCTTGGGGTAGGGCGAGGCTGGGGTAAAGTCATGGATTGAAAGAGGGGAAGGGTTCTTTGACNAAAATATCTACCATAGTTGAGAAATGGTGGTGCGACAAGATCAAGAAAGAAGCAAGTTAGTTTGAGAAGTTGTGGAAAGAAGTTGGACCAAGAGAAGTAGAGGAAGGATAGATGGAAGAATTGTGGAATATGAGAAGACAGGAAAGACTGGCCAATCAAATATTAAGTGAGAGAGAAGAGCAGAGAGAAAGAATTCCCTGGGAGTTTGGACATGAAGGAGAAAGTGTAGACGTAAGAGAGAAGGAAACCAACACAATTCATGAAGAAGAAAGGGAAGATTTGGCCCCGACGATGGGAGAGATTAGGAATCCTACTGAAGAGACTGCTCTAGTGGAAGAAAACAAGACCCCCTAGATTAAAGAAAGCCACCCTGAAGCCAGTGGCACCAGCCCCAAATCCCCCATACCCCAAGTGCCTTCTATACAAGTGGTAAGTTTGATACTACCTTCTCATGCTAGTTTTGTTCCATTACAATTAGTTAGTTAGTCAACACCAGGAAGTGTGAGTACAAGGGGGATATTTAGATCCCTTGGTATATCGCAAGTAGGACCATTAGGTTTCATTTTGATTAGAGCACCAATATTATCAATGGTTGGTCAGGCGGGAGGTTCGATTTCCCGATACCCATAATTTTGGGGTAAGGGAGATGAAGATGTTGAGCAACATTGGTTCTTGTGTGAAGCAATCTGGAGATCCAAAGGGACCCTAGATGCAAATAAGTTGGTTGAGTTCCAGACTACCTTGAGAGGTTGTGCTCTCAAGTGGTACATGAATATAATTGAACCAGGAGTTCCAGGAACGCAAGGCCAAGCGTTCACACTTGGCCAGGAATGGACTAGGTTCATAGCGGAGTTTAAACTACCTCAGTCAGAACAACATGCTCTGTCTGAGTTGCGTTAGATCCAACAAAGGGAAGGTAAATCGGCCTGGGAATATAGCCAGAAGTTTAAATATGTTATAGGGATGTTAGCACATCCAATCCATGAGGAGAATCAAAGGGAATGGTACATTTAGGGACTGCTACCTTTGACTGGGATTCCGCTAACACAATAGTGGATAGCCACTTTGACAAATGCCTTGGAACAATCAATGAAGATTGAAACCATGGCGGGATACCCTAGGATCCTGAGAGTGACCAGACCCCCATAAGATGCGAACTTGTCACAATTAAAATGGAAAATATCAGTGCTCATAGAAAAGATTCAATAACTGGCAATACCCAGACCATGACGACCGCATTTCTAGTGCACCAGATGTTATACAGAAGGACATCTAGTTAACAAATGTCCACGAGTGAGGGGAATGGGACCTCCTCAGAATCCGATGGGACCCTCACTAGGACCCACGAGAGGAGTTGCACAAGTTTCTACGAACTTACCATTCCATAACCCCACCCCATATCATTCTTTTCCTAGAAGCCAAGCAACACCAACAGTTGAGTATTGTGAGATTTGTCGAATCCATGGCCATGGGCTGAGACAGTGCCCCTTTATGAAGAAACATTCAACAGTACCAAATATAGTACACTATGAGTTCTGTGCATCTACCACACACACTAATAACTAATGTAGAGCGTTGGATGCACTTGCAGACAGGTTAGACCGAACAACATTCAGGGTGAATGAAAACCCTCAAGGATCGGGAAGAGGTCGAGGAGGTGGAGCCCAAGGAGACTTCAGAGGAGGAATAAATGGGGGAAGAGGGCCAAGAAGATGCTATAACTATCATGAGCAAGGTCACATGGATATATACTTTCCTCATCCAAGGCGGCCATGGTGTTGTCACTGTAGAACCAATGGGCACGCAATTGAAGACTGGCCAGAATTAATTGCAAAATGGGAAGATAAGGTACAACAACAAGGAACTAACCTCATCAGTTTAGAAATCAAGAGAGTTATTAAAGAACAATTTCCCAACCTCAATATCGTTACTCGAGGAGGAGAAAAGACAAGAGTTGATGATGATACTCTACCCCAGATCCAGAACACAACACCTAAAGAAGACAGGCATGACCCTTTAAAACAAAAGTTGTTCTTTAAATATGACATAGAAGTATTTCAAAATATTCCTAGCCCTAAGATGCGAGAGAAACCCCCACAACCTATTGTTTACCATAATATTGCACAAGTCCCTGCTTCACCCCCTACACCCAGAAACCTTGTAGTCACACAGAGACAACGTGAGCAACCTGAAAATGTAGTCGACCTTTGGTTTCAATTATTCTCTAACATTCTCGGGAATGATCAATTAACAGAGAAGTTGTGCAATGCGCTATACCTAGTTTTAGGGAATGAAGAACCCTTAGAAGAAGAAATAAGGGATAATATTCCTAAGAAGAGTACTCAGAGAGTGCAAAGAATAAAAGTACGAACTGGGAAAGAATTCAGACTGGTAGCCCAGTTGGACGAATTTGAGATTAATGATGTCAAGTTGGATCTAGGATTCGATGTGAACATTCTTCCTAAGAATACCTAGAAAGCCTTAGGAAAACATAGACTGACATATTCCCCAATTCAGTTGAGAATGGAAAACCAATATTGTATTTTCTCAATAGTAAGACTGGAGAGTGTGGAAATAGATGTTGCGGGAGTGAAGACCGTAGATGACTTTGAAGTGATTGAAATCATGGGGGATAAGGACCCTTACCCTACACTACTTGGAATTGATTAGGCCTATGAAAACTATGCAATAATTGACTTAAATAAGGAAACCATGACCTTCGAGGCTGAGGAAATCAAGGTAGTCCAACCCTTGGATCCATATGTAGGACCTAGATACATAGAGCCAATAGAAAATAATATGGAGGGAGAAGACTTGGATCAGTTGTATACTGTAACAGCTGGGACAAGAGATGATTACATAAATCCTATTTTTGATGGATCAGTAAGTTTGAGGAGTATACAGTCAGTGGACGAAGATTCAAAACCAACATTTGACACTTGGCAGCAAAGCTCGTATGAAAACTTCTCAAGGATAAGCACAACTCTCAGAGCAACTAGATGGGTTGGGACTGAAGTTAAAGAACACCTAGTATATGATGGCACCTTAGGAATCGACAGTTTTCTTCTCAACATGGAAGAAAAGGTAGTAGAGGATCAAAGGATCTCATTACTAGATGTAGCTTTTCAAGACATCCCTGCCAGATGGTGGGCCAATCATAAAGCCTTACTCAGAGATTGGGATGATGTGAAGCAAGATATCAAGTATAGGTTTCAGAATAAGGATAATTTGGAATCAGATATGCAGATGGATCTCCAAGTTGCACAACTGTTCAGTGGAGATTTTGATCCTAAAGTGCATATTGAATAGTGCGTGACACAGTGGAAAGTTGTGGAAATACCCTTCTGCTTCTGGGTTCAGGTATTTCCCCACTCCCTAGGTCCTATCCCAAAATCTTGGTTCATACACGAGGAAAATAGAAGACAGACCAACGAATGGAAAACACTAGTAGCTCATTTTTGCAAGAACTTCTCGTTTACAAGTAAGTACCTTGAGCTTGAAGTAGTCATGCAAAAGATTAAAGAACTTGTTTTTACAGATAACACTAATAAAAAATCCAACCTAGTGGTATGTGCAAAATATAGCCAAGAACTTTAGACTAATCTCCACCTAACCTCAATCAAGAAGCCCATAGAATGCTATAATATTAGCAAGGAATTGAGGAATTGAGGAATTGAGGAACCTAGCCATTAAATAGACAGAAGGGAATAGAGAAATCCATAACACCATACCCAGTCAGACCGATGGTTCCTACAATCACCCATTAAAATTGCACAAAGTCAATCTAGGGACCATAGAGAAGCCTAAGATAGTTATGGTAGGAGACTACTGGAATGAGAAAAACAGTCAAAAAATACAGAGTTTGTTGCGGGAATATGAGGATTTGTTCCCAAAGACTTTTTCATAGTTAAAAGGGATCAAAGGAGTTATGGAATAAATGAAAATCGAATTGAAACCAGGAGCCAAGCCTATGAGGCATAGACCACACCATCTTAACCCTAGAATAAAAGAGAAGGTTAAGAAGGAAATAGACAAGATGTTGGAGGTTGGACTTATTTTTTTAGTAGAAGAAGAAGATTGGGTCAGCCCAATAGTTATTCAAAGCAAGAAAGTCATAGAGGATATCAGGGTCTGTGTATACTATAGAAGCCTTAACTCTGCCTGTGTGCATGAACCTTTCCCAACACCTTTTATTGATGAGGTGCTATAACAAGTTGCGGTGAAGGAAGCATACTCATTCACAGATGGATTTTCAGGGTACTAGCAAGTCAGGATTGTCAAAGAGGACAAAACGAAGACTACATTCATAACAGAATGGGGATCCTTTTCGTACAATGTGATGCCATTTGGATTGAAGAATGCCCCTGCAATTTTCTCTGGGATTGTAATAGGAGCTTTCAGAGAGTTTATTCACAAGTTCATAGAGGTATATATGGATGATTGGATGATATATAGTTTTCTCAAGGAACGTGTAGCGTTGTTACGATTGATGTTTGATAGATGCAAANTACTGGAATGAGAAAAACAGTCAAAAAATACAGAGTTTGTTGCGGGAATATGAGGATTTGTTCCCAAAGACTTTTTCATAGTTAAAAGGGATCAAAGGAGTTATGGAATAAATGAAAATCGAATTGAAACCAGGAGCCAAGCCTATGAGGCATAGACCACACCATCTTAACCCTAGAATAAAAGAGAAGGTTAAGAAGGAAATAGACAAGATGTTGGAGGTTGGACTTATTTTTTTAGTAGAAGAAGAAGATTGGGTCAGCCCAATAGTTATTCAAAGCAAGAAAGTCATAGAGGATATCAGGGTCTGTGTATACTATAGAAGCCTTAACTCTGCCTGTGTGCATGAACCTTTCCCAACACCTTTTATTGATGAGGTGCTATAACAAGTTGCGGTGAAGGAAGCATACTCATTCACAGATGGATTTTCAGGGTACTAGCAAGTCAGGATTGTCAAAGAGGACAAAACGAAGACTACATTCATAACAGAATGGGGATCCTTTTCGTACAATGTGATGCCATTTGGATTGAAGAATGCCCCTGCAATTTTCTCTGGGATTGTAATAGGAGCTTTCAGAGAGTTTATTCACAAGTTCATAGAGGTATATATGGATGATTGGATGATATATAGTTTTCTCAAGGAACGTGTAGCGTTGTTACGATTGATGTTTGATAGATGCAAAGAATTTCATATATCATTGAATCTCATAAAGTGTATCTTCTGCGTACCACATGGGAATTTGTTGGGCCACATAGTCTATCGAGAAGGATTATTAGTAGACCCAGCCAAATTTTTGGTTATTGTGAACATTCCACCTCCTGCGAGTGATAATAAGTTGCGCTCCACACTGGGACACACAGGGTACTACCACAGGTTCATCAGAAGATATGCAAACATTACTGCACCTATGGAAAATCTATTGAAAAAGGTCGAAATGTTCCAATGGAGTCCAGAATGTGATAAAGCATTCAAGACCCTAAAGGAGAAACTCAACACAACACCAATTCTGATATTCCCAAACTGGGAAAACGAATTTCACATCCATGTAGATGCTTCAGGAATTGCCTTAGGAGCTATCTTAGCGCAACCTGGAGATGGAGCCATGGATCATTTGATCTATTTTGCGAGTCGGAAGTTGTCACAAGTAGAGCGCAACTACACAATGACAGAAAGGGAGGGGCTAGCTATGATTTATTCTTTGTATAAATTTAGACATTATTTGTTAGGTTCTCATTTCAAGTTCTTTACTGATCATTCTACATTGAAATATCTAGTTAAAAAACCTATCTTGGAAGGGATAATTTATAGATGGTTGCTATTATTCCAAGAATTTTCTTTTGAAGTAATTGTTAAGCCTAGAAGATGCAATATAGGACCTAACCACCTGTCCAGATTAGAGTCAGTGAAAAGTGGCAGAGCAGTTGACGATCAGCTCCCAAATGCAGACTTGTTCCGGTTTGAGGCCATACCAGAATACCTGGAGTACATATCATTCTTCTTAAGTACAGGGGCCTGCCCAAAAACATATTCTGTAACCCAAAAAATCCATATGGTTGTTAGAGCAACAGATTACCAGTTGATCGCGGGACAGTTGTATAAATTGGGATTAGATAGTATCCTCATAATGTGTTTCTTGGATCATGAAAGACAGGATATACTCTGGGAATTCCACAATGGAGTTGCGGGAGGTCATGTAGGAGGGAAGGCCACTGCGCAGAAATTTCTACAAGCTAGACTTTGGTGGGCAACGCTCTTCAAGGATGCAAAGGTGTATGCGAGATCATGTGATGTTTGTCAAAGAGTGGGCAAGCCATCATGACAAGATGAATTGCCACTTCAACCAGTTCAAGATCTATAAGCATTTGAGAAGTGGGCACTTGACTTCATTGTACTGATCAACCCCACAGCTAAGCACTCAAAGTCTAGGTACATCATTACCTCAACTGACTACCTTACATGTTGGGTTGAGGCAGTAGTTGTTCAGGACTGTTCGACCGATACTGCTACTATGTTCATTTTTTAGAATATTATCACTCGATTTGGATGTCCTAGGAGCCTAACCAGTGATCATGGAGCTCATTTATTAGTAGCACTATCACCAAGATTACAGTAGAGTTCATGACCCAACATCACAAAAGAATCCCCTACCATCCGCAAGCCAATGGAATAGTATAAGCATTCAACAAGATTCTGGAGAGAGGGTTAACAAAGGTATGTTGTGAAAATCGAGAAGATTGGGATGACATATCTCCAATAGTACTATGGGCCTATAGTACAACCACAAAGAAACTCCATAGGTACACGTCGTTCTAGCTATTTTATGGGAAAGAGGCATTGGTGTCTGCAGATTGCATCACTCCAAGTTTGTACATTGCAGAGATCACACATATGTCGGAGTGACGTAGTCGGCCACTCAGGGCACGGCCGCTCCAACCAGGACCTTCTTCTTCACGGGCCCGAAGAGCTAAAATACTCTTCTTATCCCTTATCGGGACCCCTTCAGTACCCACAGAACTCTCTCCCTGCGATCTCCCCTTTGTCTTATCGGGAAATCATGTTTCACGTTATCGCGAAACTTGTAGGCACATTCCTTGTGCTATCCAAAACCCCGAAACCCGATGCCACCTGTCCTCTGTGCTGTTGCCTGGACCCCACGCTTTCCAGTTGATCGGGAAATCACGTTTCAGGAACTCGCGATTCCTATTGCGCGATGTCGCAGACCTCTCCAAGTCTCGATCCCCGATATGGGTGGACACCTGTCAATTTCCAAGTGCTACGACTGTGGGACCTGTCGCAGTTCAGAGTTTCGCGACTTCTCCGTGATTCTCTCGACACCAAGATCTCTGAAGTGACGAACCCTGATGTACTTGCGGGCACTCTCCTCCACGTCACCCTTACCTCGTCACGTTATCGAGTATCGCGGGATCGCGATTTCAGTTGTAGCAATTCCTTTGCATGGAAAATCCCGAATGCCGAAATCCTGACTCTCTGGATTACTGACACATGTCCAGTTCGGGATCTACGGCTATGGTTCCTTCGGAAAATTGTGAGTCGCAATTCCTCCCTATGAGAATTGTATGACCCTGGAGGCTCCGATTCTCCAATGAGTCGAGTCCAAATGAGCTCTGACTCCTTCCCCTCGTGCTAAGGCTTAAATCCCGCGCAACTTCTCCAATATCTAATGGCTGCCAGGACTTCGCTAATCTCCCTTGCGAATCCTGGCCGTCGATTCCTCCTTTTTGAGAATTTCTCCCGAATGGTCAAGTGTCCACTTCCTGAACTTTACTCTTCCGAGCCTTTCACTTGAAACTCGTTCTCAATCCGTCCATGCACAACCTCCAGTGTTGTACCTTGATGACACCATGAAAGTGCTATGCCTCCTGAGATTTTCTTCGACTCTGAATCTTCAGAGAAACCTACGCATAATCCTTGCGCTTGATATTCAACCACCTCAAGGATTGAATACTTTAGACCCTGTGCAACTCCTGTGACAGCAGTCTCTATTTCCCTTTGCTCAGAGTAACTACTGAGACTCCTAACTCTGCCTGTGCACTCTTCACATGGCTTCCACAACAACCCTATAACTTCTGGGTGAATGAGAATAAGAGTTTAACTATCGAGCCTTCATCAACGCACTCTTTGTGGATGAATTCAACTGCACCCTATGTAGGAATCTCCTAGCTCAGACAGAGAAACAATTGAAACTTATTCTCTTCTCTCTTTCTCAGACTTTAGTTTGAAACCCTGAAATCACATGCATAGCATATACAAAGAAAACGCATACCCAGAAACAAACATTCATGAGCATAACATTTACACAGAGAAAACAACAACAACCATGAAATTGAAACAGAACTTCATTCTATTAATTCAATCTTTTGTACATGGGTGTTCTTCATAGATTTCTCTGATTTCTCCTCTCTCCTAAATGTTGGCTCCTGTTACAATGACACAACGAGGGTGTCTATATCCATTTTCCCTCTCGAACTCTAAAACTGTCTAATCTAGAAATAAATCCTATCTACCAGCATTTACTAAATTAAATGCCTTCCTATCTACTTCAAACAAGAGCGTATGGCTCGAGGTCTGATACATCATACAAAAGCGCTTTCATAAATGGTGCATTTATACATTGGCGCATCATCTTGAATGAAATTTCAAAATGGTTCGGCTGGGTTTGTCTAGCTGTCTGTGGTCTTCTATGCTGGCTCGCTTGTCTTGGGCGATGCTCCTTGATGAGTTGGCGATGCTCCTGCATCACGGAGGAAGAATTAGTTGCATAAAGACTTATGGAGTTACGAGAACTTGACGAGACCAGGTTTTTAGTAGACTCCCATCAGTCAGTTGAAAAAGCAAGACAAAAGGCTTGGCATATCAGGCACATTAAAACTAAAGTATTTGCGCAAGGAGACAAGGTTCTACTCTATGATAGTTGGTACCAGAAGCATCCTGGCAAGTTGCATATGCATTGGTTGGGACCATTTATAATTGTGGAGATCCAACCTTTAGGAGAATTCATACTTGTGCAACTGGATGGAATGTTGCGGCATGGATGGGTGAATGGCGCTCGCCTGAAACCCTATATGTCTTAGAACTGAGATAAAAGGATTTTTTCTCTAGTCCGAAGGAGCATGTATAATAGTTAGATTTGAGTTTTCTAAAAATTTTGTAAATTCAGTTAATAAATTCGATGTGCACAGTGTTGCGCCGCAACACATAATTCATTTTATGTTTAAGTGTTGTTTGATGCAAAATTAATGACTCGGCATCACAAGATCAGAAGCATAAATAATTCATTAATGAAATTCATTAATATGACGGAGACCCCTTTGTGGTTGAAGGGATAACAAATCTGAATAGGATCTAAGTCCATGTGCTACATGAACCCAGTCTAGTCACATCCTTTATTTCCATTACGGTACCCTGTCTAAATTTAGTTAAGCCATAAAGCCGTGATATGTGAAGCTACCATCGGTATTCGCATCGAGATTACCACCCATCAAATAGAAAGGTATGAAACTGGCCACGTCCCTATCCATCTCACACAATTAAATGCCTGAATCACCCGATAGTATTTACCCCATTAACCCATCCTGTTAGACAACTCAGATCCAAGTTGCGTCCATATGATCATGATGAGCAATAGTTGTTGATGAACTTTACTGCTAAGACAAGTATAAGGCTCTAAGAACTTGTTGGAGAACGCATTATTTTCAAAGAACTTAGAAATTTTTGAATTCTATAGAATGAGGAAGACTTTGCAGTTGTGTAGCCATGATCCCTAATCCTTAGCTTGCTGAAAAAGTTGTGCTAACTTAGAATCCATGATGCCTAGAGACACAGGAAGCCAAAGTGCCATGTCTAAAGATGTGGTACCAGACGAGCCCTGTGACCCCTGAGTCAAGGTCGTAGGTGATATCAAGGAAAAGGTGGAGCAGGTCAAGCTCCTTGATTTTTACTTAACCGACCTAGTCTTGTTCCCTCAGATGAACATAGAAGTCTTCATGAATATGGCTCTAGATGATTTGGGAGGCATGCAATTCCTGCCAAAACCGAAATTCATGAACCTATTGAACTCAGTAATCATGAACCTTAGAGACCTACCAGTATTCGGTACCACTGGTGAGGTTGCATGGTGCACCAAATTCCTTATCAGTAGGGTGCATGACCGAAGTCTCTAGTCGGATAGGTGGAACCCAATCCATGTTGAAGACATCCATCAACTTATTGGATTGTCCCTCGAAGGCGAGGATTTCTCGAAGGAGTTCCAAGGTCATGGTAAGCACAGAAAAAAGAAAGGGGAGCCCAACCTTTATGAAAGATTACACACTCAGAGGAGGGGTGCACAACAAAAGTTAACCCCATACTACCAGAGACAGTCAGGACTAGTTGTTACATCATAGCCAGCAAGGTTACGAGATCATATTATATGGGAGAATGCATGCTAGACGCATTGTCAGTAGAATAATTTTGCACCAATGGCGTTGTATTCCACTGGTGTGGTTACCTACTAGAGGAACTACTAGTGGCTTGTGAGGAAGCCTAGGAGAATGGAGGCACCTTCACCTACAAATATATGTTGATGGGATTCAAAATTTTCAAGTGGAAGACACCTCTGGGAAGGCTGTCGGTGCCACCAGATAAGGGGAACATGGCGAAGATGTTCGATCCCTAGCAGTCCAAGATAGATTCATAGAATACATCTTTCAACAATGCATCGTTCTCTAAATGGTACAATGGGTTGATCGACGCAACACAGAGGCTACACATTCCATAGGAGCTCCTCAACTGCAACACGAGGAACATTTATTTTAGTATGAACCGACATAATACGTTTGTATGGCTAAGGCATGCTAATAGGGAGGATTTTCACTCAAGGATGTTTTCATTCTACCTAGATGAGGAGGCCTTCGACAAAGAGGTAATGTCATGGCCAAGAGTTAAATGCAACCCATTCCAGTCGAGGATGCACTATATCCTTCCTGTCGAGTTGCTAAAGAAGAAAGGAAAAGAAGCATGGGTATGACAGAGCTCAGGCTCAGATCCGGAAAAGAAAGAAGCATCGACACAGTTAGAATCTAAGGAGTAAGATGAGACACACCCATTGGAGAGTAATAAAGGAACATTGTTGGTCTTCCATCCGTTGCCAGATAAATCCATGTTGATAGGTGAGGACATCAACAAGATCTTGATTTTTGTGTTCGTTATCAAACCACTCGCGAAGAATATTAGAACGGGGGTCTCACCAAGTAAACCTCTGAACCCCCAACCCATTGCATCATCTATCCCCCACACCCGCACAGTGGTCAAAGCGACCCCCATCATCCATATTCAGCATGAATCTAAGCCTAACACATTTCCATCCACCATCATCAATGAGCACCCCCCATCAACACAACCCCAGTCACCACCCCCAGAAACCACTAGTCCACCCCAAACCACAGATCCAGAGTCTATGTAACTCGATCCCTCAGAGAAAGCAGAGAAATAACTCTTAGAAACAACTGAGGAGTTGTGTGAGCCGAGACCAAAACTTTTTGGTCCAAACCCCGAAGTACCCTAACAAAGGCTGCAGCTAACTAGTCTGAACCCAGAAATCTAGGACCAGCAGAGTGTGCCTTTTGTGTCGGAAAAGGACACCTAAACTGTGGAGGAATCGCAATCTCAAAGCACCCAGCACATCCCCTCAATAACCAAGGTTGAGGGTGTCCCAGAAAGTGCAACGCAGGACATATACATAAGAAACAGGCCATAGATACCATAGGTTAAGAAGGAACCATAATCAACATCCGGGAAGAGTGCGACATCCATGCAGGAACAGATGAAGAAGGTTCTCCAAAACCCTCAGCAGTGCGTAGAGTTTTTGCAACTCTGCCTGGCCAAAACAAAGGTTCTGACACTTTTTCCATCAGTACTGAGGCTAAGGCTGGTGCCAGGACCATCCGCGGGGGAAGAGGAAGTAACAATTATTTCATAACACTCAATGAACAGTGGACTTCCACTGCAAACCCGAGCACCCAGGGACTCAATACTATCTCTTGTTGACCTTGCACAGTGGCCAGCAACACACTTTATTTGAATGTCAGAGCATTGACTGATCAAGTACAGAGTTGGTCCCTTCATTTGAAGAGGCAAAACAAGAGAAAGCACAAACATAAGAGAAAAAAGAGGACAAGGGAGAACAACCATTGATCCTAGAAGCTGCGAAAGAACCCAGCACTTGACTCGAGGGCGAGTCAAGGACTGTGGTTGGATCCTGTTGGGCCCTTTGTTTTTTGGATAAGGAACTATGCAAGTTTTTTCCTAGCTGGATGAGTTGTGCAAGATTCAGAAGAAGCTAGATAGCAGAGAAATAAAAAGCAACAGAACATAAATTAGTTGCAAAAAGGATGGCACAATGCCAACTAAGCAAAAGCAGTTGCAACAGAACAAGACAGTGTGCAAACTGAGACAGAATACACAACCTAGCTCATATGTAGGGATGACCATGATTGTAAAAGGGTTCGTTGTTGAGTGGTTCAGTTGTTGTTATTGTTTGATCAAATTGTAATTATGTTCAATCCGATCTTCCCCTCTCTATTAGTTTGTTGTCAGTTGAGTCAATAAAAGGTCTAAGTTTGTAATGTAATTTGTACACCTTCTGAGAGTTAGATCTCTGTGACATGAGTCCAGAGCCAAGAGTCTGTAACAGAGCACTATTTTGTATTTCTAATATTGTAAATGTAGAAGGATTTCGAAGATAATATGAAGAAGGACCTAAATTTTCAAAATATGTTGTGTCTTCTTGTGTTTAACTTATGCATTACAATACTTCTTCATGGTTTATAAGTTCCACATGATGACTTGGTGTTTAAATGCTTTTCTGCAACATAAGTAGGTTCAGTTCTTGCACACATGAGTTTAGATCTGGTTAATATTTAGATATATTGCGCAATATTAGGATGAATCTTAAACATTCTGTGAATCCTCCTAAGTCTTTTCCCTATTTATTTGTCTCAACAGCGCTTCGGGTGAGACTTCTTCTCTTTGGAGGAGATGAAAATGCCAGTGCTCTAGACTTATCAGTACCTTTTGTTGGTAACCTGAGAAGGACCCTGGTTGGATCAAACTTGCGCCAATACTCCCCCTTAAAGGAACATCATCCTCTATGTTCTATCTGTCAATGTTCTCTGTATATACATAAGTAAGCAAAAAGGGATATTCCTATTTCATCACATCCTCCATTTCCTGTGTAGCCTCATCTGGGCTAAAGTGTTTCCATTGCACCTTAACCTATGAAATTGTTTGGTTCCTAAGTGAGGTTTCCTTTCTGTCTAGCATGCATTGGCGTTCTGGCAGGAATTCTCCCTCCAAATCCACATGAATCGCAGACCAGTCAATTATATGATTATAATCATGTACATATTTCTTTAATAATGAAACATGGAAAACATTATGTGCCTTCACTATGGGAGAGAGTGCTAGCCTATAGGATAAAGGTCCCACTCTATCTAATATTTCAAAGGGTCTATAATACCGAGGTGCCAACTTGGTACAAGCTCACATTCTCAGGGAAATCTTCTCAGGTCTAATTCTAAGATAGACATGGTCTCCTATCTTGAACTCTCTAGGAGTTCTCTTTCTGTCGGCATAACTCTTTTGTCTATCCTGAGAAGTTTTCATATTTTGCTTAATCTGAATTACTTGTTGTTCCATTTATTTCATCATGTAAGGTCCGATTGTAATTCTATCCACTGGATTACTCCAATTGATTGGAATCTTGCAATATCTACCATAGAGAGATTCCCAAGGGCTCATCTTCAATGACTCTTGATAATCGTTGTTGTAAGCAAATCATACCAATGGAAAGTAGTCTTCCCACTTCTTAGGTTGATGCATTACATGCATCCTTAACATGTCTTCTAATATTTTGTTCACTATTTCTATATTACCATCCATTTGAGGGCAATAGGTTGTTATAAACAACAATCTAGTCTCAAAACGAGCCATTAAGGACTTCCAAAAGCTTGAAGTAAATTTTGTGTCTCTTTCGAATATAATCTGCTTAGGCATTCCATGCAGTCTGAATATCTCCTTCATGAAGATGTTGGAAATATCTATTTCCTTGCAAGTTGACTTGACAGGAACGAAGTAAGCAGACTTACTTAATTTTTCCACCACTACCATGATGGAATCATTCTGCTTAGCCAATTTTGGTAATCCGGTGATGAAATCCATGGAGACGGTTTCCCATTTCCATTATATAATTGGTAGAGGCTGTAACAATCTTGTTGGGTGATGATGTTCTTCCTTAACTTGTTGGCATTCTAGACACTTGGCTAGATAGTCATCTATGTCCCTTTTTAGTCCAGGCCAATAGAATTGTTTCCTAGTGACCGTGATCATTTTATGATAAACGGAATGACCAGTATATGGTCTCTTGTGTAGTTCATCCATTATGAACCTCTTCAAGTCGTCACAACTTGGAATATACAATCTGTTTCTGTAGGTCAGCAGAACTTCATCAAGCATCTGATAGCCTTCATACTTTCACCCCGTGGGCTCTTGCTTTAGGTATGATGTCACAGTCTTGAAAAATGCATTTGTTTCTTGTGCATTCTTGAATCTCTCCATGACATATGTTTCACAGGTTCTTATAGATACCATGTGAATCATTTTCACACTTCTTCTAAGGGAATCGACCACCTTCTTTTCCTCTCCTTTGATGTGTTTTATTTTGAAATCAAACTCACTAAGGAGAACCATCCACCTAGCTTGTCTAGCATTGAGTTTCGGTTGATCAAACAGGTGCCTCAACCCATAATGGTCTGTCATAAGTACAAATATCCTACCCACAAGGTAATTCCTCCACATTTTTAAAGCATGCACTATGGAAACCAACTCTAGATCATAAGTCACATAATTGTTTTCAGGGTCATTCAATTTTTTGGATTCGTAGAAAATTACACGTCCTTCTTGCATAAGGACTCTTCTGAGTCCTTCTTTACATGCATTTGTACACACGAGGAACTCATCATCAAGTTCTGCAATATTCAACATAGGTGCATGGGTTAGAAGGCATTTCAGTTCTTGAAATATTTCTTCACATTCTGATGTCCAAGTGAATTTAACCCCCTTTTTCCTAAAGGGCATTGATTGGGAAACCAATCTTGGAAAACCCTTTTATGAACCTTATATAGTATCTTGCTAAGCCCACAAAGGACATGATATTAGATACATCCCTTGGGGTAGGCCATTCCATGATAGCTCTGATCTTGTTAGGGTCTACTGTCGCTCCTCCTTCATAAATAACATGGCCTAAGTAATGTACTTGCTTCTAGAAAAGTCACACTTGATAAGCTTAGCGTAGAGTTGATTCTCTCTTAGTACTTGAAGCACTAATTTAAGATGTTCTTCATGCTCCTCTCTATTCTTGGATTATATTATGGTATCATCAATGAAAACCAATACAAATATATCGAGGAATTTGTTGAGTACATTATTCATCAAGCAAATAAAAGTGGCAGGGGCATTGGTTAGTCCAAATGGCACCACCACAAATTCATAGTGACCATATCTGGTCTTGAAGGATGTTTTGTGGATGTCTTCATCCTTGATTTGGACTTGATGGTATCCAGACCTTAAGTTAATCTTTGAGAAAAAGGAAGCACCCCTTAATTGGTCAAAAATGTCATTGATTCTTAGTAAGGGATACTTGTTCTTTATGGTTATCTTATTGAGTTGTCTATAGTCCATGCACAGTCGGAGTGTGCCATTTTTATTTTCACAAACAAGATGTGTGTTCCCCATGGAGACACATTGGATCAGATGTATCCTTTTTCCATCATCTCCTTTAGTTGTAGCTTGATCTCAACTAGCTCTAGTGTACTCATCCTATAGGGCATTCTAGACACTAGCACTGATCCTGGAGCAAGTCAGTTTCTCTTCTTGGAGGTAGACCCGGTACCTCTTCTGGAAACACATCTTTATACTCTCTTAATATGGGGTGGTCCTCTAGGTTTGGTTTTTAATCCTCAACAGATTCCAACACTTGCATTGCATATAGAGGACATCCCTTTATGCAATACATTTTCATTTGAAGGGTTGATATCCATCTCACTGAGACAGGCCTCTGAATCCATTAGAGGGTTATTTTTCTCCCTTATTAATTGTAACACTCCAAAGTTTTATGGTAGCATTCCAAATTGGTTTCATAAGTGGCTAACCATTCCATACCAACCAACAGGTCATAAGACCCTAGGGGAAGTATGTTAAAGGTCGCTTGGGTGGGAAATAAATCCATAATGAATTGGAAAGTTGGTATGCACTTTGCTACTTTTCTTTTGGTTCCAATGGCTAGTTTTACCAACCATGGCTTAACATGTCTAACTGGTTGTAGTTTACACTTATCAATGGTCGGAGGGGCCACATAACTCAACTTAGAACCAAGGTCCATTAAAATAGAAACTAGATGGTTGGCGATCATACCTTCCATATCCACCACTGAAGCTTGGTGGTCGACTTGCTTATTATACAGTCCTACATAAATACATGGCATACTCCTAGCCACATCATTGACTGTGGTAGTTTCTTGGATATTGTAGAATCTTCTATTGTTATGTTGTGTATGTGGACAATCCCTCAGTAGATGTTCTTCTCCACAACCCCAACATTTCAAGGGTTCTTTATTTGGGTTATTAGTCTTTCCTCGGGTTTCTCCAAAAGGTTTATTTCCACTTTGGGAGGGGAAATTTTTTTGATACACACTTCTAGTAGGAAGGATCATCCTAGAACCCTTCCCATAGTTCTTAAATATTGAGGATTTAAACCCCTTCTTCTTGAATCCTGAACTACTCTTCTTCTTCCATTCCTCGCGAGGTTTTGTCTGATTCCCAAATTGTTCATAACAATACCTTACCTTCCAGATAGTTTCTTCTAAGGTATTTGGCTCGTCAAACTCAATCCTATCCCAGTAGGGTTAAGGTAAACCACTAATAAGTCATTGCACTTTTACCTTTTCATCATTTATGTAGGGTACATACCTCAGTAGCTCAAGGAATTTATTGACATATTCCTCTATGGTGAGTTGTCCCAACCTGAGTTCATATAACTCCTTAGTCTTCCCATCAAATCATTTCTCTGAGATACACTTCTTCTTGAAGTGTTTCTCAAATTGCTTCCATGACAAGTCCTTCTCATGGATTCCTTTCACATTCCTACGATATTCCCACCAAATGGAAGACTTTCCATTCAAGTTGAAGATGGTTATTCGAGCCTTCAATTTTTCAGAGTAGTCATGGCCTCTAAAGTACTTATTTAAACCAAGAAGCCAATATTCTGCCTCTTCCCCCTTCTCAATCTCTCCATTGAAAGAGGGTGGTTTGGCTTTATTGAACTCTTTAGGATCATGACTTTTGGAATGATTTTGATCATTTCCTTTCCTTTGAGAATGTGAGCTAGCTTTGCTACTAGAAGATCCCTCAGATTTGCCAATTTCCTCTTTACAGGACTCTCTCGATGAGTGTCTCTTGCCTCAAGGTTGGACCTTCCTCGAGTTACTCCTCTCAGTGTGGCCACTTATGGGACCACATTTTTGTATCTCAAGTGGAATTTGACTCCTCTTCGTATGTCAGCAGTCCACCTGACTGGTTGTGGGCCCATGTTGCATCTGCCTCTGTATATCGAATAAAATCTGCAGTAGGACTGCATTAATTTCCGTTTGTTTTTCTTTCTCCTTTATCAATATCTCGTTGTTGTTCTTGTAACTCTATAATTCGGCCATGAGGATCCTTATAGTTTCAGCCAAATCCGGATGGGTTTCCACCACCCTCCTTTTGTTAGATTATTTTTCTCTATTGTGGGAGCAATCCCCCACTTCATATTTCTTAAATACACACATAGTAGAAAGCTTCATTCTTTTCTTAAATAAAATTTTAACCGGACTCTTTAGGAAAGAGGTAAAGTAGGGTGTCACCCTTAAAATTACCTTAAATATAGTTTTTATGCAACTCATCCATGATCCCAAGTAGGATAAGTGTTGTAACAATGTTCTGATACCAATTTGTAACACACCCGACCCTTGAGTATCTTTCCTATGGATGGGGCATCAAAATTTCACTCTCCTTGACATCTCAAATCCTCTGTCTGATATCTTCATCCTCTTCTACTTACCTGTAGTGCTTTAATGACTACTACATGGCTCGAATACGAGCTTTGGGTTGCAAGTTATGGCTTACCAAAGTCCTTCGGGCATTCATTGGTTGAGGGCCACGTGGATCCACCTCACACGTATTATCTCAAAGTTCTTCATCCATGGTGGAAGTCCATCCACCGTCCGTAACACCTTTTTTCCCCCAGTCTGTAAAAATAATTATGCTAGCCAAGAACTGTGGCAAACTCAAAG
>SNQJ01S0142503.1:0-24646 GCA_010110895.2 Picea sitchensis
AAAGGATAAATGTTTTAACATCATAAAAGTCTAGATCACTTGCGAGCAAGTGTCCTCAAAGAATAAATTTTCTCAGTGCGCCAGAGTGGGATGTTACAAGGACCCTCACCTCCCTTCTCCCGATATCTGAACTCCTGATATCTTCTTCACTCTAAGTAATCAATGGTCTAGATCTCTCCTCGATCGACAACCACGATCAAGTCGCGAACTCAGATTTTGTGAATACTCATGCTCCATCCTTTGACCTTTCCCCTTTGTGAGTCAGCAAAATGTTGATCTCTCACCACGTTCCCTATCTCGATGGACGGTTCTGGTGATTTCATAACTTCATGATTTCACAATTCTTCTTTTCCTGTGCACTTTCAAAGGGTTAAGGTGCGTTCACCTTACCTGGATCCAACAATTCTTGGTCCTTCACGTCCAGATATAACAAATAATATATGTTCTCTCCATGTGTGCACTCCTCTTGTCTGGACTCTAATCTGATGATCCAGATTTTTCCTCTGCTCGATCCAACGACCACTGTCGCTCCTCCTCCCAAGATTTTTCTTCCTTCCTCAACTTCGAAGGATTTCTACATTTCCAAAGGGATCAATATTCAATATTTCTACGAGTCTGTCCCTTGGGATTCATCTACACTTTTAGAAAGTGTTATTCCTCCTGAGATTTGGCTTTGTCCAGACTTAAAATAATTTCCTAAGAGTTTCAAATGTCTCATCCTCCGATCTTTCTCCTGCGAGCCAACTACTTTGGATCTTGCTTACTCATGGTAACGCTTTCCCTTATGATATTTTGAACTTGAAGAAAGAGCACTCTATGCTCCTTCCTTTCACTATCTTTCCTGAGTTATTCAATTTACTCAGTCTCATAAGGGTCTCACCCTTCCACGTCTTTAAAGATTCTTCCTGGTGGCCTCCTGACAACCTCTGCGCTAAACCTCCTGAGATTTAATGTCTCAGGCCTCAAAGATCTATGTCCCTTCGACTCCTCGAAAGGATATAAGTGCCTTCTTGGAAACTTTCGCTCAAGAACTCCTTGTGAAGCTTTCCAAAGTATTCAGTCACTCTGTATGTGTCTCCCATTGACACTTCTCTTCTCATAACTCGAAACAAAGTTCCTTCATGCACTCCTCACACTCACTCGATCCCCACCTAGAAGATCTCTATATAATCTTCAGAAATTTTGTCTTTCTATGCTTCTTTTGCACGATCTTCCCTCCAAGGTATTTATTAACCTTGAGGATCCTTCTCGAGTTAGTAAATGTTATGGTGTTCCCTCCTGACACGTTATTTCTGGAACTCGATTCGAGATTCAGATGCTCACTCCTTGCACTGGCTACAGAGTTTCCAATACCCTGTTGTACACTCCTTACACAGCCTAAGGAACCCAGAACAATTTCAGAAAACTCTTAAAGATAGTGAAATCTATATCCACCCTATAGATGGAAAACAATTCATACACATCTACAACATAAATGAACATTCCATTAAAATTCAATTGCATAAACACATAGAAAATTCATGGGCAGGAAAAACAACTTTGTATTAATAAAAAATGCTTGTACAATGGGTTTACAAAAACTGGACCTCTACCAAGTCTCATCTCTCTCCCTCAAAACTACTCTACCTCATATTCTACCACAATCATCCTTTTGCAACCTCCTTTGGGCATGCTATCATCTATGCATACAAGAGGTCCTCTAGGGCTTCCTCCGACTAACCGTCTACCCAAAAAATAGAAACCTAACTGCTACCTAATTTCTGTTACATTCAAGAGAAGGAGTGGAAACTCCCACTCACTCACGATCATACAATTTAATAGCGTTTCTCTCTTGTTCAATCATCCGTTCCAAAACGGATTAATAGAAAAACACAAGCTCTCATATTCTAAAATTTTAGAAAGGTGCATTATGGTGCTGAGTTGTAGTATACCAAATATAAAAAGTATGTAGAACAGAAATAAAATGCTAAAAATGGAAGAATAATAGTAATATAACCATAACAATCAGCACAATAACACTGAAATGATATAAGAATAACAACATAAATAGAACTTTGATTTTGAGAGAAATGTTCACGGGCCTCTTTGAGGGGGAAACCTCTAGTCGAGCAGAGCTCTATTACAATAATCTCCAAGATAGGGTTCTCATACCCTCAACTCCTATTTATACTAAATATGTCTATCAAAATAAGCATCTAGAGGAAGATCCTTCTAGAAGCGGAAGCTTCTATTAGGTCTTCTTACATTTGAATTATTCTATTTTATTGCAAGGGATTATTAATATTGACCTTTATTACATCTGGATATTTTGTTCTACCTATGTGCGAGTTAGGACCCTAACATGTCCTCCCCCTTAAAAACAACCTTTTCCTCAAGGCTTGAGATGTGGAAATTGTTGCAGAATGGTTGTTGGTTCCCAAGTGACATTTGCTGGAGTTGTATATTTCCATTGGACTAACACTTCCTTGATAGTTCTCTGACATAGGTGATGCTCACGTTGGTCCAAAACGGCTTGTGGCTGTAGCCAAATAGATCCTTCTTCGGTTAACTTGGGAAGGTTGGTTTGAATTTGGCACTTAATTTCAATCACCTTCTTTAAGCATGAAACATGAAAAATAGGATGTAGCTTTGAATGACTGGGCAAAGCTAACTGATAGGCTACTTGTCCCACATGCTTGAGAATGGTATAAGGACCATAAAATTTGGGCACTAGCTTCTGACAATGCTCGGCCTTGAGGGAAGTTTGCTTGTAATGTTGCAGTTGAAGAAACACCTGATCCCATTCTGCAAATTGACGTTCAGAGCGACCTTGATTTGCTTGTTTCTTCATGCGATTTTGTGCCATGAACAAATTCTCTTTGAGGGTACGGAGAATAGACTCTCAAAATGTAAGTGTTTGGTCAATCACCTGGACCTTCGAGACACCAGGTGAGTATGAGAAAACTGAATGTGGTTTCTGTTTATTCAATAGATAAGGGTGCCGCAGATCAACAACATGCAGAAAATCCAACATTTCATTTTTATAGATTGATTTGCCCAGATTTATTTCAGATAGTTGCTTGCTGGTAAAGACCAAAGGTTGACCCTCTTGTATAAGGACAACACCAATTCCTTTCCCTGAGGCATCACATTCCAAGACAAAGGTCTTTGTGAAATCAGGAAGGGCCAGGACTAGAGTGGTGCACATGGCCATCTTCAAGGTTTGAAAAGCTTGAGCAGCGGCTGGAGTCCAAGTGAAAGAGTTATTTTTTAGGAGAGCAGTGAGAGGTGTTGCAATCTTTCTATAATTCTTAACAAAATTGCGATAATAACTTGTTAAGCCCATAAATCCATGCAAGATTTTGAGAGTCTTTGGGTGAGGCCAGTCTTGCATAGCTTCAATCTTTTTTGGATCCACCCTGACGCCATCCTTTCCAGCTAGATGGCCCAAGTATTCTACTTCTGAGGTGCTAAAAGCACATTTAGACTGTTTCAGGAAAAGTTGGTGCTGAGAGAGTATATGGATAACTCGATCCACATGAGAAAGATGGTCTGTCCAAGTTTTTCTATAGATGAGGATATCATCAANNNGGAAGACATGATTCATGAGGCTTTGGAAGGTGGAGGGGGCATTACATAAGCTAAATGGCATGACCAAAAACTCATAGTGGCCCTCATGAGTTATAAAGGTAGCCTTGGCAATGTCTGCCTCTTTCATACGTACCTGGTGGTAGCCTGAACAAAGATCAAGTTTAGTAAAGAATTGGGCACCACTCAATTCATCCAGGAGGTCATCAATGACAGGAATGGGAAATTTGTCTTTAATGGTAAGTTTTTTGAGGGCACGGAANGGAAGACATGATTCATGAGGCTTTGGAAGGTGGAGGGGGCATTACATAAGCTAAATGGCATGACCAAAAACTCATAGTGGCCCTCATGAGTTATAAAGGTAGCCTTGGCAATGTCTGCCTCTTTCATACGTACCTGGTGGTAGCCTGAACAAAGATCAAGTTTAGTAAAGAATTGGGCACCACTCAATTCATCCAGGAGGTCATCAATGACAGGAATGGGAAATTTGTCTTTAATGGTAAGTTTTTTGAGGGCACGGAAGTCAGGACACATTCGCTAAGAACCTTATTTCTTCAGGACCATGACCACAGGAGAAGAGTAGGGGCTCATACTAGGGAGGATAATGCTTGCATTAAGGAGTTCCTGGACCATTTTATCAATTTCATTTTTTTGGGAAAAGGGGTGACGATACAAATGAATATTGGGAGGAAGGCTTCCAAGTACAAGGGGAATGGAATGATCATGAACACCACAGGAATGAGGGAGTCCCTGGGGAATGGAAAATACCACTTGATGTTTAGAAAGGATGGCTTGGAGTTCTTTTGGCACCGAGGGTGTCTCTGTTGCTTATATGGCATGGAGTTGGGAAATAACACCAGAATGACCTTTTTTGAGAAACTTTTCCATGCGATGGGAACTAATGATCTCAGGTGAACCGACGGTAATGCCTTGGAACTTATATTGGTGGCGCTCCTGGTCAAATTTCATGCTTAATTCCTTAAAATCCATGAGAAGGGGACCTAAAGTCCTTAGCGAGTCTTCACCCAACATAATGTCACAACTGCCCATGTTGATAGCAAACATATGAGATTTCAGGCAGTAGTCACCAATTTGGAGATGCACATTTTCACAATGCCCTCCACATTTCATGGAGCTAGCATTGACAATCATGATTTGGAAATTATTTATGGCATGGATGTATCAATGAGTTTCTTGGGCAATGCAGCGATGAATAAAATTATGGGTGCTTCCACTATCAACAAGAATGATGACCTTTCGATGCTTGATGTAATCGATTAGCTTGAGGGTTTTGGGAGCGGAGAAGCCAGTGAGAGCACTGAGGGAAATGAACGGTTCTACTTCAGGAGGGTCTAAGGGAGGGGTTATGTCAGTGGTTTCAGGTGACTCAGACACAAGGCGAGTTTCAACATCCTCTTCCAAAATATCCTCGGAGATGGCCATAAAAATCTTTTGTTCCTTACACTTGTGGCTCAGGAAATATTTGTCATCACAATTATAACAAAGGCCTTTGAGTTGGCATTTATCCATTTCATCCCTGGTCAATTTTTGGATCTTTAGTGGAGTGGAGGGAGTAGTGGGATTTACAGGTTTAGGGTGAGGGATAAAGGAGGGTTTTCAGTTTTGAGAAGATACAACATGTTGTGCTTCTTTATCTCTTTTAGTAGCCTCCATCCAACTCTGAGGCCGAGCCATGAGGACATGGGCCCGAATCTCATCCTTGAGGCCACTGATAAAACACTCTTGGAAAAAGGCATCAGACATGCCCTCTGTTCGAAATTCCAGGCGCTCAAAGGTAGCTATAAAGTCTTCCACTGTTCCTGATTGTTTCAACTTTGTCAAATGGCCCAAATGGTTGGTGTCAGGGTCAAAGAGTTCATAAATCTCTGCCACAAAGTGTGTCCAAGAAATATACCCTTGACAAGAAGTTTTTCTCCATTGCCACCATTGCCAACGTTCTTAATCTAGATGGAGAACACCATACCAGAGTTTGGCCAAGTCATCTGTAATGTTGTATACAGAGAAATAATGTTCCATTTGGGTTACCCAACCAGTGGAGTCCGAGCCATCAAATTTGGTTACATCCACCTGTGGAAGGCATAGATCACATTGAAAGTGATGGTGCTGAAAGTTATGGGAATGAGAGGAATGTTCACCTTCAGTATGTGGGGGTGAGTCTGAGGAAGGGTTATCTGTAGGGATGTGAAGCTTGGTGCAGAGTGACGAAAAGACAGATTCAAGCCAGGTTGTCGGGCAAGGATGATTTTAAGGATGGAAATTTATTTTAAAATGTAGAAACCTTGGCAAATAATACTAATACTTCATATGTCAACTATAATTCTTTGGCGACATTTTTTTTTAAATATTCAAATTTCTAAGTATTTTATATAGTTTTATAAAATTTTGGCGATTTTTAAGGTAAAATAATTTTATCCTATAGAATTTGGGAGAATTATTTTTAAAATAACGAATATCATTTTTGGAAAAACCATGGAAAATTAGCCCATGAGGGAAATGTAGCCCCTAAAATCATCCCTATTGTTGGGTCTTGCTTGATTTCCTCCATTGAGGACTACATGGTTGTATTGATGGCGACAACATTGGCACTAAGGTATTTCACTTCTTGTTGGGTCTCGGTGAGACTAGATTGTAAGGTATTGAAGCGACCTTCCAAGTCTTGGCTACGTGTATGGGCTATGAGGACGAGGGAACCGAAAAGGGGTGGGTGGGGTCAAAAATTTTGCCGAAAAATGATATGTATGAATGTGATAAAGGAAAAGAGATGAATCCAATGGAATAGGTCTCAAATAATGGTGAAACATTTTCTAGACTTTTTTTTTTTTTTACACCTATGGAGTTATACTCTGGTCTGAAGAATACTACAATGATGAAATGCCCAAATTCTTAACCAGGAAGAAATGTGTAGTTACTAGGAAACCCAAACATAGTTGCACGGAAATAGATCTTGTCTATTTTGATTTGTTTATGTTGTTGTCCCCAAGGGTTGGGTATTCAAGGGTTCTACAGATAAGGGTTTGCTATGTGCTATAGCTCTCTGATATACGTGCGGGGTCCAATAGTAGTACTCGACCCAATATCTCAGGGCACTAACTAAGGAGGATAGACCATACCTTTATTTGTACTAGCCGACTACCCAGGTACTAGAGAGTATATTCCCAAGTGTTTTTCTTGGTGGCACTATAGCAGTCAGGTGGCTGATTGGTTTATCTAAAGAGGGCTTCAAGAAATCTAGGTCGATCTGTACATAGGTGTTGTCTGATGTGCTATCACTCGAAGGGGTACCAATAGGGGTTACAAGGGTGGCCAATAGATGTGCGCTTAAGAACCACTTGTATTTCCTACGTGTATGAATCCCTCAACTGCGGGTTTATGCGCGTAACGACAGATATTTGTGGCTTAAAGATGCTAGAATATGTCTCTACCCTGGAAAAAAAATTACCCACAATTTATGCCAAGGAAAGTGCTCTGACACCACTTGTAATATACCAGATATAAAAAGTATGAAAAACATAAATAAAATTCTAGAAATGGCAGAATAATAGTAATATAACCAGAAAAATCACCACAATAACATTGAAATGATATAAGAATAACAACATAAATATCACTTTGATTCTAAGAGCAATGTTCACGGGCCTCTTTGAGGGGGAAACCTCCAGTCAAGCAGAGCTCTATTACAATAATATCCAAGATAGGGTTCTCATACCCTCAACTCCTATTTATACTAAATATGTCTATCAAAAGAAGAATCTAGAGGAAGATCCTTCTAGAAGCAGAAGCTTTTATTAGGTATTCTTACATTCGACTTATGCTATTTTATTGCAAGGCCTTATTAATATTGAACTTTATTATATCCAAATATATTGTTCTACCTATGTGCAGGTTAGGAACCTAACATGAGTTGTCCCTCCACATGGACTTGTTGACGATGCTCCTGCATCATACTCCATGGCTGGGAAAATAATGAGCTCCTGCTCATGGCTCCCTCTGTTATGTTGTTGAGATCCTCCAGGGTCCCATACTTTCTCTTGGAGCTGTTCATATGCTCCTTTTCCTTCCTGCTTCTTTTGTTGCTATTGTTGTTTCTTCTCTACTATTATGGCAGGTTATCCTCTGTTTGGCCTCCTCCTAGTGACATTTTCTTATGATGATTCCAACATCAACCTTCTGATTTCTTCGACCACTTCATCCAACTGCTCAAATGGTTGGTCCTTGTTTTGCAAATTGCTCTACTGCACTCCCTCCTTGTCAATGGTTATATCAACTTGATTTCCCTTGACACCTTCATCTCCTATGGTCTTAGCTTGCCACCCTACTAGAGATTCCAGTTCTGCAGTCTCATCACTAAGCTACTACTCATCTTCTTCCTTTGACAGATTGGCTTCTGTCATCTTCTCTTGTGTTGGTTCAACCCCAATTTCTTCCATCTTCTCCCTAGGCTGGTATGCTCCTCCACCCATTTCCAATTTGACCTATTGTATATGCCTACTCTTCATATTTATCCTCCTCTCCAAGTATTCCAATTCTTCACACAGCTCAACAAAATCTATGTTGTCTGCTTCCTCTTCTGCTACAGGCTCCGATGCTGCAGTTATCCCCCTTTCAACTTTCTAGATGAAAAATCGACCAATTCTATTGAATTCTCTTCTCTTGAAATCTACATGACTCTCTCCTAGCAGCCATCCTCTGGTTTTGGATTGTTCAAACAATCCTCCAACATATCCAACTCCTTCTCCCATTGAGTGAGCAATTCATATGAACTCTCCTCTTTTTCTGTTGGGGAAGACATCAATATCTACTCCTTCTCCTCTTTGGGAGTCCTTGCTAGCTATTTTTTCTCTGTTGCACCTGCATCACAGACACAGTTAGCTTCAAAATCATTTGGCTCCATGGCCTCTTTCTTGGGTTCTTGTTTCACTACCTCCCTCTGTGCAACACTTGTATTAGCCTCTGTTGGGATATTTGGCAGGAATATTTGAATTCCCCCAAGGATCAGAACATGCCTTTGATCTTCCTCTACTGCGATGGGAGTATTTAAATTCTCACTGTCTTCATTCACATGGTTTGTAAAGCCACATGAATCTTCATCTATCAACACTCCTTACTAATATGAAATCTCAGTTGAGTTCATCTCTTCTCCATTGCCCACCTGACAATCTGGGATTTCTCTTTTGGCCCCCTAGCAGTATATGATATCCAATGATCCCTCCTCATAGGCCACCTGGCAACTCAAACTTCCATCACTACCATCCTGGCAGTTTATGATATCATCCACTGATCTTCCTCCATTTCCCACCTAGCAACTTGAAAGTTCACTTCTTCTCTCCTGGTAGTTTATGAGATCTCCCAATCCCATCTCACAGTCCACCTGGAAATATGAATTTCCACTACTATCCTCCTGAAATTCTAAAAGATCCTCACTTGATCTCATACCATTGCCCACCTGGAAATTTGAACATTCATCTCTTCCCTCCTGACAGTTTATGAGACCTGCAATTGATCTCCCCTCCTCATCATTGAGGGTTTCTCCTAATTTTGGCTCACAAATGAAAATCAACTCCTCCTCTATGTCACTAAGGTTTTCAGCATACCTCAACCATCTCCTCATTTCTTGTTGTTGTTTTCTGGCCAACAAATTTTGGACAGACCATTTTTCTTTCCTGTTCAGAGGCCATTCGTACCTCCAATGTACTTTTTCCTCCTACTGCATCTTCAATTCCAACTATTCCATTCTTTATCATATCTCAATGAGCTCCTTGTCAATTTATTCTCTACTTTTCTTCTGGTGGTCTGCTCCTCGACCACACTTATGGGCTTCAGTAGCCATCTTTTCAGTCTTCAGCCCTTCTGGCTATCTACCATTTGTTGCACACCTTGCAACCATATTTACAGAGAAACAATACTCTTTCTTCCTTGACCTGTTGTTCTATAGGAAAACTCCATCTTCTGAGACCATTTGATGTCATCAAATTATTTCTATTCGCCTTCTCACCTCTGCCTACAATGTGTAGACATAATTCAACTCTTGATACTACTTGATGTAGTCATATTGTCTCCTCTATCTCCTTCATCATAAATCTATGGACAAATCAACACTGATATCTCTTGATGATATTAGACAATCTCCTTTATCTCTCTTCCTCTTTTGCCTACTGTCTACAAGAAAAAAATCAGCTCTGATACCACTTGATGCAGATCCCCCCTTCTCCCATCAGGGTTGTTGACCTCCTGATCAAGGGTCAATCAATAAACTGAGTCGAATCAAATCTATGGCCCCTCAAGCACCTCAAATCCACCTAACATGCCCTCTTTCCCTTAAATCATAGGTTATATGGAATCTTCATCTTTCACCTTAATGCCTTTTAAAACCTTAGTGTAAATAGGTGCTAGGTCTCCTGGTTAAGCCCCTCTCTTTACGTGATGAAGGCTGTGACTAGTCGTCTAATCGAAAGGCATGTCACTACTTCACGTATCGGGTCTTTTCATGTGAGTCAACCCAAATATCCCGACCTATGAAATCCTGACAAGAGCCTAGCACATGCTATCCCCTCTATTCTCCTTCATCGATGTGAACCTTCGTTATGACCGCTCGCCTAACTCAAAAGGTTTTTCGTCATTTCGCATATCGGGTCTTTGCATGTGAGTCACCTCGACTCTCCCAACCTCTGAAATCCCAACAAGGGCCTAATATGTGTTATTTCCTCCTTTATCCTCCATCCATATGAACCCTTGCTATGACTTGGGGCCAAACCTTCCGAGCACTTCGCAATTTCACATTTTGCGAAGTCCGCTTGCTTGTCCTTCTGAAACCCGAACTTCTAGGTTTCGCTTGCTGGATCAATGATCCACAATCCCCATGATCTGACGGTCCTGATCTCCTTTTCGCATATTGGGACTTTGCATTTCTTGAAGTTGGAGGACCCTCACCTCCCTTCTCCCAATATCCAAACTCCTGATATCTCCTTCTCTCTAGGTAATCAACAGTCCATATATCTCCTCAATTGACAGCCACGATCAAGTCACGAACTCGATTTTGCGAATACTCACGCTCCATCCTTTGACCTTTCCCCTCTGCGAGTAAGTGAAATTTTGATCTCTCGCCACATGCCCTATCTTGATGGATGGTTTCGATGATTTCAAAACTTCATGATTTCACGATTCTTCTTTTCCTGTGCACTTTCAAAGGGTTAAGGTGCGTTCACCTTACTTGGATCCAACGGTTGTTGGTCCTTCATGCCCAGATCTAACAGCTGAGATCTGTTCTCTCCTTGTGCGTTCTCCTCTTGTCTAGACTCTAATATGACGGCCCATATTCTTCCTCTACTTGATCCAACGATCAATTTCGCTCCTCCTCCTGAGATTTTGCTTCCTTCTCTGACTTAGAAGGATTTCTAAGTTTGCAAAGGGCTCAGTATTCAATATTTCCACAAGTTAGTCCCTTGGGCTTCGTATACACTTTTAGAAAGTGTTATTCCTCCTAAGATTTGGATTCCTCCTAACTTAGAATAATTTCTTAAGTGTTTCGAATGTCTCGGCCTCTGATCTTTCTCCTGCGAGTTGACTGCACTGTATCTTGCTTACTCCTGGGAATGCTTTCTCTTATCAACTTTTGAACTTGAAGCAAGATCTATCTACACTCCTTCCTTCTGCTATATTTCTTGAGTTATTCGATTTACTCAGTCTCCTAAGGGTCTCACCCTTCTGCGTCTTTCAAAATACTTTATGGTGGCCTCCTGGAAACCTCTATGCTTGACCTCATGAGATTTAACCTCTTAGGCCTCAAATATCTCTATCCCTTCCAATCCTCAAAGGGATATAAGTGCCTTCTTGGAAAATTTAACTCAATCACTCTTTGCGGAGATTTAGAGAGTATTCATTTACTATATAAGTGTCTACCCTTGACACTTCTCTTCTAAGAACTTGAAACAAAGTTCCTTCGTGCGCTCCTCACACTCACTCGATGCCCACCTAGCATAGCTCTACACAATCTTCAACAATGTTGTCTTTCTGTGCTTCTTTTGCACGATCTTCCCTCCAAGGTATTCAGTAACCTTGAGGATCCTTCTTGATTTAGTAAATTTTCTGGTGTGCCCTCCTGGTACGTTCTTTCTTGAACTCAATTCAAGATTCAGATGCACACTCCTTGCACTAGCTACAAAGTTTCCAATACCCTATTGTGCACCCCTTGCACAGCCTAAGGAACCCAAAACAGTTTCAAAATACTCTTAAATATAGTTAAAATTATCTCTGCCCTGCATATGGAAAACAATTCATACACATCTACAACATAAATGAACATTACATTAAAATTAAATTGCATAAACACACAGACAATTCATGGGCAAGAAAAGATGCTTTGTATTAATAAAAAATGCTAAAGTAGAATGTGTTTACAAAAACTAGACCTCTACCGAGTCTCAACTCTCTCCCTCAAAACTACTCTACCTCCTATTCTACCATAATCCTCCTTCCGCAGCCTCCTTTGGGCATGCTATCATCTACGCATACAAGAGGTCCTCTAGGGTGTCCTCCGACTAACCATCTACCCAAAAAACATAAACCTAACTGCTACCTAATTTCTGTTACATTCAAGAGTAGGAGTGGAAACTCCCACTCATTCGTGATCATACAATTTATGAGTGTTTCTCTCTTGTTCAATCATCCATTCCAAAACAGATTAACAAAAACATGTCAGCTCTCAGATTCCAAAATTTTAGAAAGGCACATTATGGCGCTGAGTTGTCCATCCACGTGGACTTGTTGACAATGGTCTTGCATCACTCATACTCGGGCACCGTATGACCACCCTGTCGCAAGGCGTATAACTAGTTGAGTTGATTCTCAATGAATTCCTCAAACATATACCTCTATCAAAACCGTTCCTCAAATAGTTTCCATGAAACATCTTCGACTGCCATGTTCAAAAGGGGTAGGAGCGTCTTCCACCATAGAAGAGAACTACCCTTTTAGTTGAAAGACCTCCACGCGGGCCTTCATGTTGGAGGTATAGTCTCAAAGTGAAAATAACATTTCCATATTATCCAACCATGCCTCGGCGGTTGCGCCATTCGGGGCACTAAAGCACTTGGGAAATTGACCTTCTCGAGTTCACGGTGAATACTAATGGTACTAGCTAGGCGTGTTGTGGACCCTCAGGGGTACAGGCACCTTGGCCTCATCTCATTACATATGGTGAAACAAGGCTTCTGAAAATATCTAGAAGGACCTTGTCAGACCATCATCATCCCTTACAACATAGAATCCAGCCCAAGGGCTTGTTCTTCCCCCTTGGGGGTTAGACTCCGAGGATGCGGGCACTTCCAGTGGCATTGCACCTCCTTCCATGACACCACGCTGTGAATCTCTTAGGCATCCTCTAAACGATATCACTGCATGGATGCGTTAAAGTTTTAAATAACGCTAGGTTATTACTCAAGGGTTTACTGCAGTGGAAAGCATGGAGATCCATAGTTGCATGGTTGAACCCTCTCTAATACCATATGTAATGACCCCATCGTTACATACATGCGACGAAACACAAAAGAAAACATTTTTTTAAGGCAGGATGACAACAATGACAACAGTTAAACAATGCAACTTGATGACAAACACAACGCACACAGATCAGGAAACGATAAACAATGACTTAGACACTAGCACATCAGGCAACTGGATGAAGAATGCAATAATTAATGGATAGATCAAATGATTGCGTACCCGACACCTGGAAGACAATGCCTACCAGCTAAAGGACAACATCCACAAACTCGACACAACGGCTTCGGCGACTAGTATCTAGAAACCTTTACAACGCGCAAACCCAATGCATTAAGGCATCACAAAACCAAGTACTAACATCAATTACAATGAACAAACGTCCACATAGGGAAGCACAAGACTCCGACCAGGTTATCGTTCGCATCTATCCATCAGGGCACACAATGATCACCTCATCAGGAGTCATGTCATCAGAAGGCAATAAGCGCATTGGTAACCATGGCACAACACACCAATTCTAGACCCTTAACCCGAGCTAAAACTAACATGCTAGGAAACTGAATTAGCTGTAAAAAATAGAAGAAGACTATGCCCAAGAACCCAAACAACTAGTGGACAAGACACAAGGTGACATCACTTAAATTAAATTTCGCAACTAATCAAAGGATTTCTGGGTTCCTACAAGGCAAACTGAGTGGTTAAACAACTAAGAGCAACCACCATTTACAATTCGCCTTCATGTACTTATTACTTATTATACAAGGCACCTTCATGTACCTGAAACAAATATTTATATAAGTAAAACCATTCATTTATATATATAATATTAATACTTATTTAATTATTATATATCATTTAAAACTAACTATATCAACCCTTATCGATTCATCTAATATTATTATCATTTAATTTTAAATATCATAAGAAGAATTAAGGTAAACCAAAACTTTCCAATATTTATTGCAGTGGGAACCCAATCCCCAATTCCATCGATTTATAGTTAAATTTTAACACTAACTAAATATTGTTATACAAATTAACAATATAAGTCATTGAGGTGAAATGAATAAATAATTCAATATATCATAAGGCCCTTCAAATTAAAATAAGTTTCATTTGCAAGTTATTTAACTCAACAACTTGACCTTGATGCGTAACCTAGATTCACTATCTTTTAAAACTGAAACAAACACATTATTCCCATAACACGTATAGAAATTATGTTTGTAATTGTTGTGATTTATCAATCAAATTGATAGTTGTGAATTGGGTAAATGCTGTGAATAAATTGTAGATGATGTGATTGGGGTAATTGCTGTGATTTATCAGTCAATTATATTTCTCCCTTTTTAAACAATAACGATTTATCAATATATATCGCTATCCTTTAACCATACAGTTCAATGTCCCTTGAATAATATATTGATTTAAAAATCAAATGTATCGTTGTCTTATACATAGAATTAACAAATATAAACAGGAAATTAGCAAGAAATTAAACTTTATATCGTTGTCAAATTATAAGAATGTTGTCATACATATCATAAAAACACTGTCCAATAATTTACTGTCAGCACATTAAAAGTTATCAAAAATGCAATCATGGATGCTAACATGCTTTCAAAATTAATTCACTATACTAAATCACAGTATAAAATCACTATATTAGTAAATAAAATACTAAATCTATTGCTATTTAAACTCACCATGTAAGTGTAAGTGAAAGTGCGTGTCAAAAGTAAGTGTAAGTGTGTTTCAAATTCGCTGTCAAAATTAATGAATTCACTGTCATACAAAACAACATGTAAATAAATCGTTGTCCAACCATAATGAATATAAAATCAATGTTATATAATAAAATCGAAATCACTATTATACAATATCTGGAGAATCGTTGTCAAAATATTACTGATAAATCACAGCCATAGACAATTATGAATTCCCTGTCACATATTGAATATAAATTCACTACTATACAATAAATAGAAAATCGATATTACACAATACCTATAAAATAACAATTATAATGTTATTTATAATAAAGGTTATCTAGCATTTTTGTTGTCCATTAGATATGCTATCACTGTCAATTAATTATATGATATTGTTGTCTTTTAGTATATGATAATGCAGAGTTACATATATGATACCGTAGAGTTATATGATGTAAATCGATATGTACAAATAGGCATCACATGGTATACCATTAAATCATTGTCCAAAATATATACAAGGTACACAACATCAAGTATAACACAGTCACACATAGTCATTCCCATCAAACACTAGCATATTAAAAATGAAATCATTCCAATCAAACTCTGAGATAAATCATGGAGTAAGGACTATGCTTTATGTCGATAAAATCGTGATTGATGATGTGTAGAAAGCCAGGAAATTCATGGAGTGAAAGATTTTTTGAATGCCAAGAAAAAATCGTGGAGGAAAGGTCACGTGATATGCCCCCAAAAACATGGTTGCATACTGTGTAAAAACACCATTAAAAACATGGTTGAACGCTATGTGAAGGCTGGGTAATCCACTGTTTATAAAAGGAAAATATCAGAGTAAAACAAGGTCGTTAATCAAATGCAACTCAATCACAGGAGAAGAATAAGATCGTTGTGCTAGAGCATAGGTAAATTCGCTCTCAATATATATTAAAATCCTAGTCAATATACCAAAGAAAGCGCTATGATTTATCATTAAAATCACAGAGATTATACCAAATTTTAAGCAATTAAATACGCAGAGAAAATCAGAGTTTTAATCAATCAAGAACTGGAGATGCTCATTTGCAAGAAGGATAAAAGATTAGGGGTTAGTCATAAGAGAAAACACAGAGATACGTAAGTGATAGATAGTTGGGCGAAATTTATCCTTCACTTATTATCCATGCACAAGAAAGTAGGGCATCTGAATCTATAGGTCTTTAAACACCAAAGTGACGACCGTCGATTCGGCTCCTAGACGACTACTCAGGCACATACTAATAACTAAATGGATAAGGGTAAAACTCAAATTTCTTTGTAATAATCAATAAAACAAACACATAGAAGTCATTGCAATTAGAGTTTGGGTTTGCCATGGAAATCAATTCAAATACAATGAGCCTAAGGTGGGGAGGAATTTAAGTTCTTGATCATAAAACGCCGAATAAAACATAATCTTAACACAATAGAAATACAGTATTGAAAGCCAGGAACAACATTAAACTACCATTCAAAATATACACATGCGTACCATTGCCAAATGTGAAAGCTCCAAGTCATTGTCCCGCATGCGCTCCGTCTAGCTCCTGCTTGCCAACTGATGTGACCTCAACGATACATCCCATTCAATGCTAGGGGTACTCTTCTTCCTCCTGAGGCCCCTGAGCCACAAAGGGGCCAGACACACAATACTAGAGAACAACTATCACCCAACTTGCCTCGCAAGGTCGAGCTACCACTAGTTACCCAAGCTGTGTATCCCAACTCCCATAAAAGAAGTTCAATCAAGACAAAATTCAGCAGCGTAACATTACGCTAAAATATGAGACCCATACTCCTCCTCCTCCATCCTTTTTATAGAGTTTTTAAGTAATTAGATTCCCAAATTCCCATTAAATTCCTTTTTCATTTAATTAATTAGGAAAAACCTCCCCCATACACATGTTGCTCGATCCCCTAGTTGCATTAGAAAATTTATTTTATTAATTAATTAATTATTCTAATTTCCCTCACCCACCTAAATGCATTCCTAAAAAGGCTCATAGGTGTCCCAAAATTCCCTTACACTTCTTAAATGACTTACACCTTGCTTAATTCCTAGTTGAGTTCATAATTAGAAAATTCCAAAGGAAAGATTCCTTACTAAGTTAGACATTCAACTTTTTCTTCACATTTCCCCTTTTCCTTAAGTTTCCCCCTTTTTCTTTAAGTTTCCTATTTCTTTTAAGTTTCACCCCTTTTTCCTTTTGAACTAAAAATAAATCTAGCAAGTGTAGATAAAACAACCATTTACCATTTTTTCTCTTTAATTAAAAATTGATTTAGCAAGCGTAGTTGAAATAACTAGTTACCCTCTTTTCTTTTTTTAACTAAAATTAAATTAGTAAAAATAGATAAAAACAACCATTTCCCTTTTTAAAATTTGTATTCCTCCATTATAATTTTGAATTTAATAAACAAGTTAGAATTTCTTACCCCCCTTCTTGTTACATGTTTATTTATATTATTATTATTATTATTATTACCACATGTTCTACTTAGACCTATATTTTAATTTCACTAGGCTGGGCGACATTTTTATTAGGGAAAACTATTTTTAAATATTACTTATCACATCATTCATTTTAAGTCCGACTAGCTATATTCACTTACGAGTTAAAATCGCGACATGCCCTTATGGACACACTAGGTGCTCCAAGGGTGCCACTCACCTCTTTTTGTTTTCCTTGCACGACATGCCCTTCAGGACAAACTACGTGCTCCAAGGGTACCACTCGCCTCTTGACTAACCTTGGTAGACATAAAAAATCCTTGGAGTCAATACCCTGCCAGGTGATCTTGTGTGTTACACATTATTTTGGTTACCTTGATGATGTGTCTACACGCATGTATTCATCCTCTCAAAAGGATCTTTCCCATGTGAAAAGTAATTGGTTTCCTGCTTTACAAGGCTTGTTTTTAGAAAGTCATCACAGGCTAGTAGTATTATACATTGCGTAAATGATGATTTCCGCAGGCTTCTCTAAACCTAGCCTACGGGGTTTTCGCAGGATGCTATATAGATAGGGTGCAATGACGTTCTAAAACTGGGGAAAAGGAAGAAGTTCATGAAAGTTCTAGAAGAAATCTACTAGAATATGAGGTGGCATCCATGTGGTTGAGATCCTACCCACCTTTTTGATTTGGTGGGATCATCTTGATCTCTTTAACAATCTCTCTTTCTCCTATATAATGATCGATTTCTCATGGAAAAGGTTAAGCATTAAGTAAGAAAGAGAAAGTAAGGAATGATTAAGATTGAATAGGTTGTGAATTGTGTGTGGTACTCTACATCAGATGCTTGAAGGCTTCATCTCATCTTATCAAGTTATTATGGATCATCGTCATGCAAGCTTGGAGCAAGTGTGTGTGTCAAGAGCAAGTGCCACCGAAAGGGAACTTAGTGACATCAAGGCTGTTTGGTTATATTCCACTTTCTCTTAATATAATACAGTGGCATGTTTCTTGCCCATAAAATCACTCTCATTTTGTTACATGATTACTTGATCACATGTATAAGTCTTCATTGAATACACTATTATTGCTTTTGCTTTGGTTGGTTTGTAGTTCATTGCAGGATCAATAACACAAGAGCACCGAAGTGAAGAAGGGACAACAAAGACATAAGAAAGAGATATTCAAAGGTATGTTACTCATCCTTTCTTTGACCATAGATTCAATTATTAGAGCTTAGGTAAATTTCCATGTCTTGTCTTGTTTTCTTCTAGATCTAGGTGGATCTAGGGAGATCAATTTATGTCTGCATTTATTGATATATCCAATAACATTGTGGGAGACTAAGGGCCTCTAAGGAATAAGGACCTTGCCTTATTGAATTCCCCTTAGAATCATCATGAGTGACTGTCGCAGTCTTCCCTCATGACATCACGAGTCTTCTCGAACTAGGTAATTGTTAACCTACAGTTCGAGCCGCGACGAGAGTGCTAGTAGGCTATGGCAGGGCTTCTCCCACACCTCTCCCTCAAAGTCTCTGTTTTTCATGTGTTACCCCTTTACTCCACATGTGAGTCTGGTCGGCAAGCTATCGTCAGCCTGCATCCATAAATGAATCATGTCAGGAATAATAATAAATCATCATAACATCTAATCATATGTACATATGTCACATCAACAACATTCAACCCAGCATTCCACTCCCTGACTCAATCCGGAGACCAAGGGGTTTCATCGATGCCTTTGCATCCTTGAGGTCCAAGGTCCTGCACACTCAGGAGAACCCAGTCAATAACACCTATCTATGTAAATACAACCAAATAATGATATCATCAGATCCATAATATCTCATAATCATAATCAAATGACCAATAGTATAATAATCCAGATCACTTGCAAGCAAGTGTCCTCAAATAATAAGTTCGCTCATTCCGCGCAAGAGTGGGATGTTATACCTATGAACTGATAACGGGGGAGATTATGTCAATCATGAGATCCATTATCTTTTCCATGAGGCATGGATTCAATTGTATCACACAGTTCCCTATACTCCGCAGCAAAACGAAGTTGCTGAGTGGAAAAATAGCTCTAAAAGAGATGGCATCTTGCATGTTGCATGCAAAGTCATTACCATAGAGACTATGGGCTGAAGTAATTAATTGTGAAACATACATCCGAAACATATCTCCCCATAGATAATTCAAGGATAATACCCCCTACGAGGCTTGGAGCAGCCTCAAACCGGAAGTGACCCCCTTTCGTATTTTCGATTCACGTGCATGGGCCCAAATTCCCTCTGAAAAGAGGAAGAAACTTGATCCACAGAGAACTGAGTGTAGTTTTGTTGGATACCCTGATGGTGTGAAGGGATATAGTCTTATTTATATTTCCTTAGACCTGCTGATCATTGAGCTTCATGTCTAATTCGAGGAAAGTGTCTCGCATGTACCTCAATAGCCACATGTAGACACCTTCATTCTTCCACCTGTACGAGAGGATGAGCATGCACATGCCGACTCTTCTTCAGACAAGAGTTCTGATTCATAGGAGTTTGATGATTCAAATTTTGATGACGTACGCCCCCTCCTCAACGCGCAGGTCGGAAGGTCCACGTCAACAGGATCTTTCATTTACCACTGGCCCGAAGAGCTCTCTACAATGGCCCTTCTATTTCCCTTTCGAGAAATCTGCACCCACACTAACTTCGATAAATTACCCCTTATGCTTTGGGAGGTTGGACTTTGCACTTTCATGAATCCTACAGTCGAGTTTCTTGTACTCAGATCCCTGAATCCCAAAACTCTGAAACTCTGATATTACTCTGACTTATCGACTTTCACAAGTTCACGAGTTGCGATAACATACAAATCTGCCACGAACCCCAAAATCCCAATGTTATATTCCCCGAAATCCCAAAGTGTTAGACTCCGACACGTTTCTCGATGTCGGCCCCACAACTATACCTCTCGCCGTTTTGGGAATTCACACTTCACGAGTCCTGACGCAAGGCTTTCAAGACTTCGACTCACGAAACTCCAAAGTGGTCAACGCGGTTGACTTCTACGTTGATAGTGCACCACCTGTTTGCCTCACTGACTCCTCTATGGCCCACACAATCCTCTTAGCCTTTGGGACTTCGCATTTCATGATATCGCGATTCCCGTTGCAAAGTTACGGGACTTCGACTTACGAAACCCCGATATAGAAATCCACGTGTAAATCCAATGACCCTTGTGGCTTGGATCTATGGTCCTACCCCTCCTGAGCTTAGAACCTTTAGGAATACTCACGGTAACTCCCTTTCTCTTTCGTGAGATCTGATGGCTCACGGGATTTCACAAATTCTCTTTAGATAATTCCGACCGTCCGTTCTTTTCTCTGAGAACCTCTGCACAACTAACCAAGGTGTCTCTCTCTACGGAACTCGTTCTCCTGCGGGTCCTCGTCACTACGCCTTCCTTCAAAACCTCAAGGTACTTGGCCTCTTGCCTCCCTTCGACTCCTTCGAAGGTATAAATCCTTCTAAGTTTTCCCACGACTTCAAGTCTTTCAGAAAAACCCCTGCTCACACTCCTTGCGGCCGACCGTCAAACACTTCCAAGTGTTGAAATTCCTTCGACTCTGTGCACACCTATAGCAACAGTCTCTCAATACTTTGCTCATGTCCACAACTCTGAGACTTCACTCGGCCTACGCACTCCTTGCATGGCTCCTGTGCCTGACTGCACCTCTTGTGTGAATGAGAACAAAATCTATCTCTCCTGAGATTTCAGAGATAAACCTCTGAACACCTTATCGATGCACTCCTTGCAGACAATTCAAACAAAGAACAAACACAATGCCATGGATTTGAATCAAATCTTTCTCTATTAATTCAAATCTCTGTACATGAGTGTCTTCACACAACTCTCTTCTTCTCCTCTTCATACTCTTCATACAATACACAATGAGGGTGTCTATATCCCGTTTCCCTCTTTGCGCTCTAAAACTATCTAATCTAACATTCAATTCTATCTACTTGCATTAACTACTATAAATTCCTTCTACCTACTAAGGACGAGAGCGGATTGCTCAAGGTCTGTTTACATTATACAAGGGCGCTCCTTCTTAATGGCTTCATTAATACTTTAAGACATTTTCCAAACTCTGTGCTGGACGATTTTCCAGTTGTCCGTTGTCTCTACGCTAGCTCACTTGAGATGCTCCTACATCAGATTTAGAGTCAGTATAGTCATATGCTGAGTCAGAGCATCCAGATGTTGTTGCAGAGCCAGAGCAGAGGCCCAAGTGGGAACATACTACTCTTCAGGATGCAGGGGATCTCGTTGGTGATGCAGCTGATACTAGGAGGACTCGATCTGATTTCAAGGAGCCTTCTGTTGTACTCAATGCCACTGAACCATTTCCCTCCAGGCATATTTTCTTGGTTCAATCTTCAGATCCACAGTCTTATGGAGAATCTTCTGGAAATCCCTTTTGTTAATCCACCATGCAGGAGGAGTACAGCTCCCTCCTCGAGAACCAGATTTGGGATCTAGCTCCCCTTCCTTTTGGGAGGAAACTTGTTAGATGCAGATGGGTCTACAGAACCAAGACTCTAGTGGATGGACATATTAGCAGATACAAAGCTAGGCTTGTTACCAAAGGCTTTCAACAAGTTCATGGTATTGACTATGATGAGACCTTCGCTACAGTAGTGAAGATGGATTCCATATGATTGGCACTTTCCATTGCGACAATCAAGGGATAGGAAGTCCATTAGATGGACGGGAATAATGCATTTCTTCATGGTGATCTCTCTGAGGAGATCTATATGGAGCAACCCCAAGGATTTATGTAGGACTCATCTTTGGTCTATCGATTAAAGAAGTCTCTTTATGGCCTCAAGAAGGCTCTGAGGGCATGGTGTTCCAAGATGGAATCCTACCTGTTGTCACAGAACTTTGTACATTGTAAATCAAACTTGAATGTCTACATGCTCAGGACAACTGATTAACTTCTATTCTTAGTTATGTATGTTGATGATTTGTTGATCACCAGTTGCTCGACTTCAATGATTGTTGCAGTCAAGAGGATTCTACATGACATGTTTTTGATGACGGACATGGGTCTACTACACTTCTTCCTTGGACTCGATATCAGTCAGGATGCATCAGACATCAAACTTTGAGTGGCCATAAAAGGTTTGGGAGGCACGCTAATGCGGTCACAAAAAAGTAGGAGGGAGGCATGCGAATGGAATGAGTTTTCTATTATGTTTTAATAATCATAAAATTGTTAATAATGAAATTTTGTTTTAATATAATGACTAGTGATGAGAGGAATTTCGAAGGAATTTCGATATGGTTTAATAATCATAAAATTGTTAATAATGAGATTTTTTTTCGTAGGAATTTCTATACGGTTTAATAATCATAAAATTGCTAATAATGAGATTTTTTTTAATATAATGACTTGAGAGGAATTTTCGATATGGTTTAGTAGTTTCATTTTTGGAAAATTTTAAATTGTGATTGAATGGTTTTAATTTTGTGAAAAATTTAAATTGTGATTTAGTAGTTGGGATATAAAATTATTATATAAATATGTTTGGATTTAAACTTATTAAATTTTTGTATATAGATTTGGGGAAGATGTGTAATCTCTAAAATATGATTTTTTTCCAAATAAATAAAAATATTATTTTCTTGTATATCATCTTTTTGTTTGATTAATTTTTAAATACCTTTTAAAATTTACAATATGCAAACTTAACATTTAACAAAAGTACAATCCAAATAAATGCCAATATCATTTCATTACTAAACTTAATAGATGTCTATGTTACAATCCAAATAGATGTACACATCACCTTTTTTTTTAATTAGTTCATTATATGTTTTTGATTATATATCATAGTGTTAATGCACTAAATCATGAATCTCATTAGAACTCTATAATTAGTTAACATTAACAATCATCACGGTCTCTTTGTTAGATTAAGTTTTAAATACATTTTAAAATTTACAATATGTAAACTTAACAGTTAACAAAAGTACAATCCAAATAATTGCCAACATCATGTAACTAAACTTAATACATGTATAAGTTACAATCCAAACACATCATCTCTTTTTTTAATTAGTTCATAATATCTTTTTAAAATTTAGAATATGTCTACTATTGTAAAATGACTATATGCAATTCATGATTAGGGTGAATTTATGTTTTAAGATTTATTCATGTATGTATTTTTCTTCTTTGGAAGTGTAATTAGAAAGGAAGGAGACTTCTTTTTGCCTTTAAATTTATTTCAACATAAAAGGAAGCTAGTGTGAGATGATAAATGATAGTTACAAAGTAACCTATAAAGTTTAAAGTGACTTAAATTCTAATCTTTGACTTTTTCAATGATTTGGTCCACACCATCACATGTTAAATATGGTTCCCACCCTCAACCCTTTTCCATGAGATTTGAGATTTGAACCATTGACTTCATGGGGACTAAACTCCACAAAAACCAATTCATCTACATCTTATGAGTTATATAAAGCTTTAACTTATATGAACTTACAGTTGATCATATATTATAATATTTTCATAATGGAAGATTGTGTTCCTTTATCATTGTTAGGGTTGTTATATTGTAAATGTCCTATTGGTGTGGATATTTCAATTTTAAAAATTGTAAACATCATCATTTAAAATTATTGGTAAATATTTTAGCTATATGTTTTTTGCATCTTGAGAATTGGTGACTTTTAGCACTTTTCTTAGTTACCATTTAATAGATGTTTAAATGAATATATGCATATTTGTTGTTAGTTATTTTCAAAATGTATCTTAAAATGTATGTGTTTTTTTTAATACAAAGAGATTGAAAATAAATAAATATATTTGATTTAGGAAATTTTAAGCTGGTTAGTAGCATTTTGGTTAGAAACAAGTTTTCTTAATGCTATAAGTTGTTGAAGAACTATTTTTCGAATCCTTCACATATATTAATTGTATAATTTGTGAAGGAATTCATGAATTAACATATAATTCATAAATGCAATTATAACCTAAGGCACTATGGGTAGTGGTACAACACAGGATTGATACTTAAAATCAGTTTTAAATTACTCCACCTTGAATGGAGGTGGGAGGTTTACCAATTAAACAAGTAAGTGTTCCTTGGATGAATCAAGATATGAATCAGAAAATGTTACATGAATGTCAAATAGAGCTCAATCATGGGATAATAATGGCTTTGTCAACTTGGCCTTGTGAGGAGCACTAATCTCTTAATTATATTCATATATAATTCATTATTAACCCCATATTTAACACTTAGTTGATAATATCAATCACATCTTGGTTCTTTCCATTTTTTT
>SNQJ01S0142504.1:0-24646 GCA_010110895.2 Picea sitchensis
AGAATTCGAGAGGGAAAATGGAATATAGGCACCCTCCTTTGTACATTGTAACATTAGCAATTATCAAACAGGAGCAAGAGAAGAGCAGAGCAGAGAACTAGTGAAGAACACCCATGTACAGATTGAATTAATAGAAGGAAGTCTTTGATTCAATTTCATGGTTTGTGTTGTTTCTCTGTGTTGATATTATGCTCATGTATGTTTTCTTTCTGTCATACGTTTTCTTTGATATGCTGCGTATGTGATTTCATAGTTGATTAGAAATCTGTGAGAAAGAGGAGAATGAGTTTCAATTGTTTCTCTGTCTAAACCAGGGGATTCCTGCATAGAGTGCAGTGGAATTCATCCGCATAGAGTGCGTTAATGAGGCTAGATAGTTAAACTCTTATTCTCATCTGCCCAGAAGTTGAATTGGGTTATTAGAGTGTTCGAGAGAAGCGCAGGCTAGAGTTGAAATCTCAGCAGTTAGCCAGAGCAGGGGAGAATAGGGGCTACTGTGGCTGTTAGTGCACAGGACCTGAAAGAATTCGACTCTTAGAGAATCGTTGAAGGTCGAGCACATAGAGTGTGCGAAAGGTCTCTGAAGGAATCAGAGCCTACAAGCTCAGGAGGAATATTTCCTTCTTGATATCGTAGGAGAAGGACCCAGGAGGGGTTTGAATAGAAACGGAGCTTTGGAGCAGGAGAAATCCTCAAGGAGGAGAATCGACGGCTAGGGATCGCTGTGGAGAATCGTGAAGTCCCGCAGACCGTCAGATCGTGGAGAAGTAGCGAGGAATTTAACTCTTGGGCGCAGGAAGAACCCATAGCCATCGCATATCGACATATCGGGTTTGTGTAGACAAGAATTCCATACCCTTTGAAATCACGAGGAGCGATTTCCCGAATTAATCGGAGCCGCCGATCATACAGGGACACGTGGTGTGAGATCCCTAGGACTCAGGGTTCGGCATTCAGGGTTTTCCAAAAACACAAGTATCATGACCTTTGAAATCACGATCCCGCGATTCCCGATATAGTGGAGAGAGAACGGTACGTGGCAGGGAGGCAGCGCACGTGCCATCGGATTTCGGGATTCGGGAACTCACCGTGTATGTGAATCGCAGTATCGTAGGTGTCGATTTCCTGATAGGGAAATCCCCGATAAGAATGAAGTCATTGACTCTTTGACCATCGGGGTTCGGGGTATTGGGTTGCATGTGAACTGTGCTCACGGGACTCGCGAAATCGCAAATTCCGATTTCTCGATTTTTGAGGGAGGTCCGAAAGGAGTGATGTGGGTAGTGAGAACTCCCGAGATGAGTTGGAAGAGTTCTTTGACTCTTCGGGCCTGAGACGAAGAAGGTCCTGGTGGGAGCGGCTGCTGCCGAGAGAGGTTGCAACATACATCATGAGGTTCAGCTGAATAATTTGAATATTGTTCCTGTTGAAAAGGGGAAGCATGTTTTGTCATTTTCCTTTGCATACTCGGTATTGTTGTTTAGTTCATTTTTTTTCAATGGTGTAGGGCTGCAAAGTGCGATAAAGAATGTAGATGATTGTGTGATAAATGAAATGATACTTTGATAAACAATGTTATCTCAGTTTTCATGTTTGTTGTGATTAGTTAAGTGATCATTATCCCAACAGAGAGGATGGATGATACAGGACAAAATGGGGAGACAGTACCCTCACTTCTTACCTGAGTAAAAGCATACTGTTGGTGGTCCAAAAGCTTCCAGAGTGGGGAGGAATGATCTAGGAGGCTCCCAAGGCTCAAAAAATGCTCAAAAATCAAAGTTCTCAGAATTGGATGAAGCCAATTCCATTGCGACTGGCTCGTCGCAATGATTCTGGCAATATATTTAATTTCTCAAATGGATGTTGTATGCGAGAGTTATCGTACTCTGACCATTTTTTCAAACAACTAAAAAGTCAAAGGTCAAACTGGAAAAAAGTCAATGCTGACATCATGACATCACCAATGACACCTCATGATGTAGACTTGGACTGATGGTACTGTGACAAGTGGCAATAGTTGACTGGGCAGATGTAGATGGTAGATCCAATTAGAATTGGACACATGGCAATTTTTGGTCAAATGTGGTGGTGCCACGTGGCCCAGGCATGGGCAACCACGTGGCACCTAGTCAACAATTCATATGGAAAGTTATAAAAATATTGGAGGTCCATGGGTTTTGAACCCATGACCAGTACCAAGCCCAAGCGCCTTGACAAAGAGCCCTTTTACCAACGTGTTACTATATTACTTGTTAAATAAAACAATTTTAATTGTATTTAAATTGCAAGGTTGTAAAATGGCATGGAAGGGGGGGGGGGGATGGGGATAAGCCCTAGCCCATGGTCACTTGCAACCCACCATATATCCAGAGTGTGGATGCCTTACCAAACCACCAGTGCATGCTTAAAGGGGAGGTTACATGGTATCCACCCCAAATCCAAGGGATTATCCACCAAAAGGCGCTAAGGGTTTACCTATTTTAGGCCTTGGTTCCATGGAACACGCCCAAAACCATGAGCTAACGCTTATCCAGGGCCAACACGCAACCTAAAGGGCTGGTGCTTGGTCATATGGATTCCAGATGACCATATTTTGAGGGCGCGTGCCCAGATCTAGGGGTCTACACTATATATTTAAAAAAAAGTGGGATTTTTTAAGCCTATTATATATTTTTGTAATTAATTGGCCTGATGTTATGACTAGAAAGTGGTTTTTTGGGCATATCTTGGCCATTTGGAGGGGGATTTGATCCCAGAAAGAGGCCAGATCTTCAGGGGAAGTTGGGCTTCCTCATCTGATCATTTACACTATAAAAAACAAGGCTTTTGAAGCTTGTAGGAGACTTTTTGATGCAGGGTTTTAAAGGGGCAGTTTGTAAATTTTGGCCTTTTCTCATGATTTGAGAGGCAATTTTTCCATGTTTTTTAGAAGAGTTTGATGGGGCATGCATGAATCTGAGAAAGGAGGTCTTGCATAGCAGACATGAAGCATGTAATGTAACAACAAAGAGCATTGAAAGAGAACTTTGAGCATATTAAAGAGCAATAAAGAGGTCATCCACTTGGAAGCGGGCCCGGAGACATAGCCAACAATTGGTGAACTCCGTTATCAACCTCTTGTCTCTATTTTTATTTTTGTTTTGTTGTTCTATTCTCTTCATTTGCAACATGGATATTAATGGCTGATCTCTTTGTTCATTAATAAGCATCAAGTAAAAGTCACATTTGATATTCCTTAAACAAGATAATAAGTTTATGTATTTCACATTCTTAACGATCCGATGCAAAACGTACAGTAAAGTAACATGCAAATTTATCAGTAATACCTTCATTTTTTTATCATGTCTTGTGCAGGTGTTTTTGGTATGTTGGAATCCAAGATGTAAATAGATCAATCCCATGTGAATTCGGTAAAATACATGGGACAAGAAAAATACATCCAGTTAAAACAAAACGTTATCAAAATGTATTTTCATTTGATATAAGAAATGAGTCTTGTTTTTGTTCAGTTTGTATAGAGGACACATAATCCATAGATATTTGCGAAAATGAAAATGCAGAATATGTTAAAGCTTGGAGACATACCGAACTTAATATAAAAAGGAAAATTCCACTTGCAAGCTCAGAGGAGATGGAATAAAATGAAACTATAGTTTCAGTTGATGGCGATAGAGTTTTTGATCTTGTTAGAGAAGGTAATTTTTATGTTTAAATTTTTTCAAATAACTTGTAGATGTACTTTTGTGATAATTTAATAGGAACTATTTGTTGTCCAATATATCCAATTATTTGCATGATATTTCTTTGTCATGGTTTCACCTATAGACAACACTGAAAATGTGAAATATTATTTAATACGATGCATAGAACAAAAGATGAGGTTATTAGAATATTTTGATGATAACAATTTTATATATGAAAGAAGATCCATTGTATTGAAATGATATTTTTTTCAAGAAACCCATCAAACTAATACTCATGTTCAATTTCAAAACTACCTGTTAGATGTCACAAGTTTTCAATATAGTCATTTGGTATGTGTAGTGTGCATAAAGTTAACAGAAGTTCGATTAAAAAAAAAAAAAAATAGAAAATGGAAAATGTCCAAAGTCGATCATGAACAAATAATTGAAGATGGAATACCATTACGATTTCTTTAAACAAGTGACATGTACATTCTAGAAATTTTTATTTTTCATTGAAAGTACATGTATTCATGAATATATAGGATTATAGAATCATTTCCAGTTTAGTTTACTTTCATGGTCCATTGAATTAAAACAAATTGTATTTTTGATTAATTATAAAGTTTACCAAACCTTATTTACAATTTCAGGGAAGAACCTATAGATTGTATCTAGGGAACCTAAATTAACCTATACTTTAGATGAATATACTTTAATCCTACAAATTATCCAAATCGTATACACAAATCCTTTAATGCATGTAACCAATTTACTATATATAGGATAAATATGTTCATTATTTGCAATTTGATTGTTCAATTTTTTTTCATATGAAGAGGATAACTTCATATCAAAACTAGTACCCATTTCCATGTCATTATAAGAGACTATTGATAATAACTTTAAATTTTAATAAATTTTAATATCAATATAATTTTAATGAAGATCACTTACTTATATTAAATTTGATGACTTGTTTTGACTATTTTCATTATTGGATTGTCATTTCATTGTAAAATTTCATAAGAAACAATAAATTTTGATGACTTGTTTTGACTATTTTCAACCATATTTCCAAATCAAACAAAATTTAAATTATAAGTGAGAAACTATAATTTTTATTTCACATTTTCTTGAATATTTTATTGTGAAATTTCATAAGAAACTATAAAATTTGACGAACTATAAAATTTATTTTTTATTGCACATTTTCTTGAATATTTCATTGTGAAATTTCAGAAGAAACTATAAAATTTGATGACCTGTTTTGAAATCAAGAAAATAGTATATTAAAATTATTTCATCCAATATTTTATATAAATAAGCATAGTGCAAGTAAAATCAAGACAAGACAAAATATTTACATGAATGCTCTCATTCTCTCTTCTATCTCTTCGTGTTCTTTTCTTAGCTATTCTTATCATCTTTGTAGTTTTCTCATAGTTGTTCATATGAAAAACCTTTCATTAAAATGTTGATGTAAATGTGAGACCATGTCTCTCTTACTTTGTATTATTTATAGTGGCTTTCTTCATTCTTCCATTTGTTCAAGTGATTCTTTATTTCTATGTCTTCTAACCCATTGTTACACTAATTTTCTTAGTTATTTCGTACACATGATTATGTTGAATTTTGATAACCAATAACATAAAATGAAGCATTTAAATTAACACATAGTAGGAAAGTATTTAAGAGATTGACGTTTAATTTAATGCATTGTAAGAAGGAGAAGATACAAAACAATTAGTTCAAAACTAACAACTTTGCCACTTTTTTTTCCATCAACTTAGTGCAGACACCTTTGAGCATTGGTCAGACCACCACAATCTATCAATCCAAGTCTTGAACCAAACCAAAACAAATCTATTCTTACATTAGTATTGGTGATTAATAGATTAACAACAAAGAAATTTTATTTAAACAATGACATAGTAGAGATAGAGACTCTCATCATTTTAATTTCATAGAGACCTCTATTGGTGAAATGGAAATGCCACAAGCCTGCCATTTATGGAACATAAATTGTGGTGCAATGAAGAAATAAAGAAAACACAAAATTAATGTCCTATAAATACATAAGTTAGAATATGAAAACCATATTTATGTTATAGCTAGCTTATAGAAGAAAATCAATATTACTAAAATAAGAACAAAGTCTTATAAGCTTCATAGTGAAACTCCCATTGAACAAATCCTATAAAATAGTAGTGGTGTGAAAGAAAGTATAGTCCGTGCGATGACTTGTTTTGACTATTTTCAACCATATTTCCAAATCAAATAAAATTTAAATTATAAGTAAGAAACTATAATTTTTATTTCACATTTTCTTGAATAAATTGATATTTTGAGAAATTAAATTTGAGACAATAAATTGATATTTTGAGAAATTAACAGTATCACATAAACAATATAAGAGAAATCAAATATGAGACAATAAATTGATATTTTGAATTCTAAAAATATCAAATATATATATATATATATAATCAAAGTTTGAATAGTTACACCACCAAATACATAAGTTCCACATCCATTTTAGGATGATAAAAAAAACTAAGACATTTAACTCCAAAATTTTGGACTCTAAGCGATCTTTTTAAGATAGATCACTTCATACCTACAATTGAAACTTGCAAAAAAACAAAATTAAAAAATTAAATATTTACAATAAAATTTATATACAAATTTAAAATAAAATGTACACATGTACCATTTTAGATTTAGATAAATAAAATAAATTGTGATTAAATAAAAATTGACATACATACCAAAAGAGTTAAGTCTCTTCCTCCAACATATATTAAATAAACAATAAGAAATAATAACATATCCAACCAGAGTTAAACAGATTTAATATTTTCCCTCACAAAGTTTCAAAACTTCCAAAATAGTTATTCTTCATATTAACCATTCATGATTTAAACAATTTGTAAAATCTTAACTAAAATCTTAAAAAAAATTAAAGAGAAAAAATGTGTTCTTGGTAAAACAAATTGTATTCAGAGTTAGATAATAATATGAAAATAAATATAGAATTGTGTATAAAGAAAGTTCACAAATCTCCATATTAAGTCATTCTTCCAATCAAATACTTATCTCCTTGTGGATAAATTCTTAAATCCTTCAGGTGAAATTCTCATCCCAGATGATCTTGTTTGATCTTATTTACTCAGCAGTAAAATACTTCTCTCCTCTTCTGTAGTGGTCATATTATCAAATTCCATAATGCCCTTTCAAATTAAAGGACTCATAATCTCCATATTAAGACATTCTTCTAAGAAATTACTTATATCTATGAAAGTTTACAAATCTTCATTTCAAAAAACATTCTTCTGAAAAATACTTATTTCCTCTTTCTGCAGTGGAATAGATGTTCTCATATAATCTTTCATGTACATTGAGAAAACACAAATTTACACATATATTAAGTCATTCTTCAAAAACCATTTAAATCTTTTATCATTGGAATGTATTCATATTACATATAATCAAATCCTCTTTGAAATTATCTGTGAGCTAGCTCACATATACAATATGTGTGAGTTAGCTCAGATATACATATGTATAGCTTATTTGTAAATCTACTTGAATGTTGGTTTTTGTGATTAGTAACCAACTTAGTTAAGAGTTTGACAATGCCCTGAAAAGAAGGAATTCACTTCATTGTATGTCGAAAACACAAATGTCCATACTAACCCATTCTTGGACAAGAAGGCAATGAATGCAATTGAAGAAAATTTAGAAACTTCCACTTTTTTGATGTGGGATAGAGCATGTTCTCAAATAGTCAACTGTTCAAGTTCAAAATTAGGTCTTCATCATGATCTAAACTTAAATAAGTTTGAATGTACCATTTAAGACAACGATAATCTCATATAGGGGTTCTATATATTTCAAAATAATTGATCAAAGCATTGAATAAGAAAGACTAAACTAAAGATTTGAGAAAACAAAAATTTGATAAAAGAAAAAAATATAAGCTTATTCAACATAAGATTAAACACTTTTATATAAAACCCCAACATAAAAGAAAATTAAAACTCACTAATGTGTAATGAATATACATTTATGAATCATCATGAATGGATGCATCCTTCCCAGGTATTGGTGCTTCCTTCACTTCCTCCTCAATCCCAATCTCCCTCCCAAACACACTCTCATGTACTCTCTTCTCCACATTACCGTATATAACACATTTCAAATTTGAAAATTTGAAAATTAAATTTAAATGATTTTAACACATTAAATTTAAATGATTTTAACACATTCAATTATACCTGTGAACTTCCACCCTCTTCAAACTCTCCCAATGAGAATTGAAAAAAGCCTTCCCAAGTAGTAGGAGATGGAATAGGGATCTGTGAACAACACAACCAAGAACTAAATCTAGAATTCAATGTGTTCACATTTATACAAAATTATAAATGTTGTTGATCTTATTCAAAAGATTGAAGATTTGAAAACTAAAGTGTTCATTTGTGGATATTAGAAAACACATTCCTGATTCAACCCATCCAAATTTAAACTTGTGGAATCAAGTCCCATATTTACTGAAGATTCTTTTAAAATATCTCCAAACTGCAATTAATGAAAATAAAAACTCAATTATATCTATAGATACAATGACATGTATCTAAATATAGAATTAGAAGTAAACTATCATAAAATTCGTAAAAAATTTACTAACTAGAACACATGCCAATCTGTTGTTAGTTTCATCATTCTGAATGACCTCCTTCGAACCATCACGTGATTTTTTTTCATACTCTTTAAGATATTCTAGTGACATGGTATCTAACTCCACATATGTTTTATAAAAAATATGGCCCGAAAATTGGCTTCAGCTCGCTGACAGTTCAAACCAACATCAACACTATAAAAAACCGATTCCAAATTTTCCCCAATTGCATTCTTAGCCTCTTTTCCAACCTCTGATAAAGATCACAAATTTGAATTTGAAGCAAATTCCCCTATTGGGTGAGATACTAAAGGTCATGGAGGCATCTGCAATGTCGCATTTCAGTATGCCCATTTTTTATCATATGTTCATCATTTATCAACCCCATAATAATCAGAGGATAATCTAGTATAATCAGGGTGCATGTCCATGAAAAACTCTGCATAAAAGTTCCTTGCAAAATAATGTGGAACCTCATCGTTCCACGGAAATTTTCCATATGCCTCAAAAAATCTGTTATACAGATGTCCTACATTGTCGGGGTGTTTAAAATATTGCACCTTCAACATCTTCAGCATTGGCCCATCTTTGAAATTGAACATCGAAATTATGTTTTCTTTTTAAAATTTATTTTTGATTGCATCCCATTTATCAGGGCCCATCACCTCTGACTTTTTTCGCCTCATAAAATCAACAAAACTGTCAATGGTTGGCCCCATATTTTGATATGCATCCATAAAATTTTGCAATGAATGCAAAACAATCTACAAGCTTTGTTTACTCTCTTGAGGGAGATCCAAGATCTCCAAATCATTTTCCAACCTCCTTTTAACACCCGAGCATCACACAAGGGTTATTTATACATTAATCCCTTCCCAGGGAAGTTCATCACCAATATCTGAAGGATAGGTGGACGTAATCGTGTAATCTTATGTTTCTTGATCACGCCGCCTCATAAATCCACCTTCACCCTCTGCACCAACATTAGAATCTTCTTGACACCCACTCTCTATTTCATTGTCATCCCTCTCTCTAAACTCATTGTATACACACACATTTGAAAGTAATTACAACATTTAACTTGACATAAATTTAAATACACAAAAATACAGCAAAAATAAACAAAATCAAAGAAAATTGCCCAAAATATTCTCTTGTCGTGAGGTATTATCTACATTCTTAGGTGTAGGAGTATCAATGTGAAACCCATATAAGAAGGTTTCATCCATAGAACTTTCTTGAACACATTTTGGAGTTGATATATTCACATACTCGTTTGATAATCTCCTCTGACGATATTGTCATTGGTCACTCGAAGTCTCAGTCGAAGAAGGGGTTCCTCTTCTTCCTTCTTATGACAGCCTAGAGGTTTGCGATGAATGTTTGGAGGCACCAGGAGAATTCACAACTCAGGAGAAGCCTCAGAGTTACTGAACACTCTGGAGGTGAAAATTGTGCAACGAAATCATGGGGAGGAGACAGAACTACTGAAGGTTCTGTAAAACTCTGCCAGGAGGGCATTGTGTGTGTGCAAGTGTGCACAAAAGGAACTCTTGTTTTGAGTTCAGAGAGAAGAGAAGGGTCATAGGAGAATACACTCACAGGGTTGCTGAATACTTTGTAGGCTATGCAAGGTGTGCATCTAGCAGAAGAATGCCAGGTGGGCGTAAGGAGTTTTCTTTTCTAGAAAACTTCTCGAATCTAAGTTATTCGAGATCCTAGAACGCAAAGTGTGCACAGGAGTAAATCTCCGATAGGACAAAGGTCATAAGGGACAACATTTCTATAATGAAAATGAGACCCAAAGGAACTAGGCTTGCAAGAGGAAGAGTCGAAGGTCGAGACCTTCGAGACTTAGAAAATATTCTAAGTCAAAAACGCCAAGAAAGCTAAGGAGGAAGAGCACAACTGTCGTTGGATCAGCACTGGGAAGAAAGATCTGGACCATTGAATCTGGGCCCAGGAAGTAGGAGGAGAGCGTGTAAGGAGGTCAGATCTAGACCGTCAGATCTAGCACCAAGGATCGATAGCCTTCGGATCCGAGAGAAGGTACGAGGGGTTTATTCCCTAGGAAGCCGCACAAAAGGGTAGAATGGAGGGCATAAAATTTGAGGGGGAAGTGCCCAGTTGCCGTGAGTTTTCGGATCCAGAAAAGGTGCATGAGGTTTAAACCTCATAATAGTAGAAGGAAGAGGTCTCATCAAGTCCCAAAAGCACCAGTACCGTCTATTTTGGAGGACAGGTGGTAGAGATCTAGATCATTTCGCGAATTCGGGGTTCGTGAGTTTGGAGGGCAAACCAAATTATTGGTTTTGTGAAGTCCTGAGTTGCAAGGAGTAGGGAAGGAGATCCAGACCGTTGGATCCAAGCCATGGTAGAACCGTTGGATCAGAACCTCCACGTGGTATCGCGTATCGGGGGTTAGGGGGTTGAAAGAGTTTATTTTCGACTACGAAGTCACGAAGTGTCGAGTGTCGAGGGCTCATGCGAACATGTGGCACATCCGTTTGGTGGGGACTGCATGGTTGACAGGTGGCATATTAAAAAATGCCCAGAGAAAGGTGGAAGCAGGTGACAGGTGGTGGACACACGTCACCTTGGAAGGAACCAACCCATCGCTGACCTTTCGTGTCTCGGGGTTTCGCAAAGGAGGCGCACGAGGGCTCAACCCTCCAACTCGTGAAGTCACGAGTTGCGAGTAGTGCTAAATGAGTCAACCCATCATTGAATTATCGTGCTTCGGGATTTCGGAAAGGAGGAGCATGAGGGTTCAACACTCCAACTTGTGAAGTCACGAGTTGTGAGTAGTGCTAGCACTTAGCCCTAGCTAGTGGTTATGTGTGGAAGGCGCTAATAAGGAGGAGCCATACCCATATCACATCTCAGGTATCGACGTTTGGAGAAAGAGGAGTCGAGGGTCTTTGACTCACGAACTCGTGAGATCACGAGTCACGAAGGGCGCTTGCGCTAAGGCAAGGTTGTGGTCGCATGGATATGTAAGGATCGCACTTAGTGTTAAGTTGTGTAGGAAGGGTTTTCATGAAGAACTTGTGAATTCATTCAAAGGGTTCTAGCAGGAGCCCGAAGAGCCATTTCGGCTCAGAAGAAGATCAATGCAGAGATCGGGAGGTCGCAGAACCCTGCTGAGGTAGGGGGTCTACATCAAGTTGGAGTAGGAGATGAGTTGGTCGAGGTGGTCGCCAGGGGAAGTGAAACATCTATGGGACCCAATGGTTAGAATCCCAACCCCAGTTGAAAGGGGTTGTGGCCAGTTGAGCTATGTAGGGCTTGGTTGTAGCTATGGTAGACATAGGGAAGGCTCTCATACCATGTTTGAGGTTGATTTGAATTATACATGCGAAGGATATTCACAATCATTTGATTTACGACCTTGGTTTGGCCATCTATCTGGGGGTGGAAGGTTGTGGATTTGGTGAGCTTGGTGTCTAGCAGTGACCAGAGGCTCGACCAGAATGTGCTGAGAAATCGACTCTCGCGATTTGAGACAATGGTTTTTTGGATTCCAAAATGTACCCAGACTCGTTCAAAGAAGATCTTGGAAGTGACCTCTGTTGTGATGCTCTTCTTGCAGGCAACCATAATCACCATCTTAGAAAAGTGATCAACAACCACAAAAACACGTTCATTTCCCCGCTTAGTGGATGGGAGGCCCAACATGTAGTCCATTGACATGGATTCCCATGGCCTATCATGAGTAGGAAGAGAGGTGTACAAGCCTTGTTTCTTAGTGGTCAGTTTGGCAATAGTGCAGGCATTGCAAGACCTGATATACTCGATGAACGCCTATCGAATTTTCGTCCAGTAGAAATGTTTCTGTAGCATTGCCACTGTCTTTTTGACGTCGAAGTGTCCTACCACCCGACTATAGTGGGCTTCCCAGATCAGCTTTGCTCACTCACTTAATGGAACACAGAGATGGCCTAGATGACACAAGAACCCATCCTAAAGATGTAAATTATCGACAACTGCATTTTCATCCAACATTTGGTAGGTGGTGACGAAGTCTGGTTCTGTCTCATAGAGTTGGGGCCATCCAAATTTCTCATGGCTGCAAGAGTCTAGCACCGAGGTGAGTGTCGTGACTGGTGATCTGCTGAGGCAATCAGTGATGCAATTTGTGCTTCCTATTTTATCCTTGATGTTGAGGTGGAATTGCTGGAAGTATGTGGACCACTTTTGATGGAAGTCATTTTGCAATTTTCCCTGTGTCTGCATGAACTACAGTGGCTTATGATCAGTGTGGACGATTGTCTCCCTTCCAAGAATGTAATGTCTCCACTGGTGGCATGCTTGCACAATGGATTACATTTCTTTGTCATAAGTAGGGTACTTACAGACAGTATATGACAGTGTCTCACTATTATAGGCCACGGGGTGGTCGTGATGAGTGAGAATGATGCCCACATCATAGTCTGAAGCATCTGTATCGATCTGAAAGGGATGTTGTAGGTCTGGTAGTGAAATTTCTGGGGCTAGGCACAAGCGCTGCTTCAAATCATCGAACGCTTGTTGTTGGTACCAACCCCACACAAATTTTTCCTTACCACCACCCGTGTTTATTTGTCTGAGGGCCCATGCAATATGGGAGAATTCTAACACGAACCTGCGGTAGAAATTGGCAAGGCCTAAGGAGCTCCAAAGTTCAGTGAGTGTTTTTGGGGCTACAAAGTCACAAATGACTTGGATCTTGGCTAGATCCACATGTACACCATGTTGATCAATGATGTAGCCCAGGTTATGGACCTTGTCCATGCCAAAGGAGAATTTTTCCAAGTTGGCGTATAGCTTGTGCTATCATAGGGTGTGCAGAACTTGTTGAATATGCTGCAAGTGTTCGGCCCAAGTATTGATGTAAATTAGAATGTCATCCAGATACACCACCACAAAAGTATTGGTGAATAGTCGCAGGATATCATCCATCATCCTCATGAAAGTGGTTGGAGAATTTATCAAACCAAAGGGCATGACCAACCATTCAAAAGAGCCTTCCTTTGACTTGAAGGCGGTCTTCCATACATCTGTCTATTCTATAGAGATCTAGTGATAGCCAGACTTCAGATCAATCCTACTAAAGTATTTGGCCCTTGTGAGTTGATCAAGGAGGTCATCGATTCGGGGAATCAGGTATTGGTTTCTGATGATTTTATTCAGAGCCTAGTAATCAATATAGAGTCCCCAAGTTCCATCTTTCTTCTGTACCAACATGATTGGGCTCTCGCAAGGTGATGAGCTAGGGTGGATGTGCCCCTTGTGGAGTAGTTCTTGGATCTATCGCTTGATCTCCTCATTCTATAACAAAGAATGATGATAGACTGGCCCATTGGGCAGTGGTGCACCGGGGGTCAGATCGATGGGGTGCTTGACTTGGCAGTGTAGAGGTACCCCTATAGGTGAGGAGAAGATATCCAAGTATTCTTCCATGACCTTATCTACTTGCTTCTTCTGTGTGGAGAGGTCGACCGCAGAGACCCTAGATGTGGCTGTGATATTTTGCTTATTCTGAGAGAGAATCATGAAGAAGAAAAACTTCCCCGTCTAAGAGATGACCTTCCTGCATTTCTTAGCAGAGACCAAGGAAATAGCATTAGGTGGGACTGCCTCGGGTATCCTGTGCAATTTCCTGTTCAAAGTAATAATAACACTACGAGGTATAGACTCATATACAACATGACATTTCCATAAATAAGGTTGGTCCAAAATAACATCACAAACTTTGAGAGGAGAAACATTAAACAATACCTCGTCTTTGAAGGGATTGATGCCGCACGACAGTCGCCACTATTGGCTGACGTGGGATCACTTCCTTGGCGGAGACATCCAATGGTGTAGGATTGTGGGTGCGTCGTTGTTGGCAAGGTCAAACACTTGATGACCTCTACTGAGATGAGGTTCTTATGGCTACCACTATCAATGATGAAGTGCAGCGGGCTACATTTTACTCACATCTGTGGATGGAAGATGCGCTCTCCTTCTTCTAGCTCATATGGTTCACCACGATGGATCTTGGTGGTAGAAACATTGGGTTTCGCATCAATGATCCATATTCCCCTTTCTGGTTCTGGCTCAGAGTTAGAATCCACATCTAATTCAGAGGCTTTCATTTCGGCCACTAGTGACTTCTTTGAGCAACAGTCAATAGTGTTATGCCAAGGGCTCTTATGGAAGTCTCACCACTTCCCAGTATCTTTCTTTGTATTTTTGGTGTCCTTCTTTTCTTGTGTCTTGGAATGGTTGTCCTGATACTGTCCATATTTTCTCTGTCCTTTGTTCGGATGGTTGGGGTCGCCCTTTTATGGTTTTTGCTGTGAGGGGCTCCCAGGCCCAAATTGTCGTGTCTTTTGTTTGAGCTTCTGCTTAATTTTGACGACATATCAGTAGGTCGCGCCCAAGGATGATATGTCCAGAAATTCCATTTCAGTCTAGATGTATCTATGAAGATAACCACGATACTTGAGCACTAGATGTCGCTCTGAATCTTTGATACCTAACTTGGTGTGCAAGGCATGGAAAATATTTGTGAAATATGGCACTGCTTGGTCTCTTTCTTGCTTCAATGTGGTCCATTTGGTATATAGGTCTTCATAACTTCCGACAAGGTAGTATTGTTCCTTAATAGCATCCCTGAAGGATTCCGAGGTGGCCATGACTGAAAATAATGAGGTTTCCTCTATTTCCTTTTGCTCACGGAAAGTTTCCCACAAATATTTGACATGGGGAATGACTTTGAGGAGCGCAAAAGTAATATTTTCTCTATTCGAAAAGTTATGGACAAAAAAATACCCTTCTAGTAGATTCAACCACTTGTCTACAACTTCTGCATCTATTTGACCTTCAAATATAGCAATATCGAAGTTTATTTGTACCTTGAATGGGGCAACACCTCCGTTCGAAGAAGATGCGTCGCATGTTGGTAGCCGCTGAAGGATTTGTACAAAACTATCCATCATCTCGTTCCTCTGTTGTGTGAGGGATTCCTCAATCAACAATTTGAAAGGATCTCCTATCCCTTCATATTTATTTTCTCCTACCATGGTATGTTGCTTGGGCATGCGAGAGCTTATGTCATCAAGATAAACAAGCTTGAGACCCAACTCTTTGCACTCCGACCTCGTTGGGGACATGCATTAAGATGACAAGGAGCAGACCGCTCTGATACCATTGATCCGTATTTTATGAGAAGAAGGAAATGAATACATATTATCAATAGGTTCTTAACACAAAATAACAAATATACAACAAAATTGGTTTTCTATTCAGTACAAAATAAGCTAAAACTATAAAATGCAGCGGAAACAAGCTTGTTGTAATGGCGACGGCTTATCTCTGAGAAGAGATGTGACGACCACGTGAATTCACAAGAAGAAGGTTATAATGACGCTCAGAAGTACATTTTACAATAAGAAAGAATGACCCAAACCCTAGACATCCAAAAACCTAACCCTAGGAGATGAAGCGCCAAAAATCATGTGGGCCTCGTTTGGTTAAGTTAGTACATCAACATCCCAGAGTCGCGACTTTTGCATACGATCTCCATTTTAGGCGTGTGATAGTCCGTTGGAAAGGTATTTTTGAGGAGATTCATTTTGGGGGCTCAATTATTCCTTGATCTGTCATTGAGGAGATCGATCCAGAAAAACCTTCATTTAGGCCCTCAAAATGGCCCCGAAAGTTAAAACTGCTAAAAATAGTAAATTGCCAAAATTGTCAGAAAACTGTTTTGAGCTAGTTGGAAAAGGTGGGTGGCCACCAATATCCATATGGATCATCTAAGGTATCATTCAGGGTTTTTTTGAGAGTTTATAGGATCCGAACTGAATTAGTTTCAAAACCCATTTTGTACAAAATATTGTAAGCCTTTCGGCATTAGGTGTGGCCAATTGAACATAAATCTGGCCAACCAGAAGAACAAGAGTTTTTGAGTAAACGTATATACAGATTGGTTAATGAAATGAATTTTTCCATGAAGTAATCGTCTCTATTCAAATATAGAACAATTTTAGTCTCTGTGTGAAATATAGAATTAACATAGCTTCAGAACCTTTGTGCAATTTGAGCCTAAACTAGGAGAGTTTTAATACCTATGGAAAGATCTATACATGGTATTTTTCTGTTGATGAAGCTACGTATGTTAGTCTACATGTAATTGCAGGATCAAGAGTTGATTGCAGGTTTGAGAAGAGGAGTTGTCAGGAAAAGATCTCGATATAACCCTGTAACCTAACTAGATCGAGGAAGTGTTCCAAGGAATCATCGATCATTGTAATGGATCAATGATCCTAGTAAATTGGCAAGTGGAAAATCGATTGGGGTTAAGATGGCTACCTGCATGCATGGTGGAAGAAGCTACATGAGTGGATGATTTGCCAAAAGAATAGACCACAATCGTCAAAGGACGAATCCAGCTAAAAGATGTAGTAGTCATCCGATCAAGAGTTGTCAAGGAGGACCTTCTGATCATGAGGGAAGTGATAAGTCAATAACCAAATAGTGTTGGCCATCCGATCAACGTAAGGAATATTTATAGCAGGGGATCATTGCGAAAATCGAAGGTGGAGTTAAAGAATGTGTGGTTTGAAGTCCCGCAATCCTCCAACACGGTTGATCTCATCAGGAAAGATGATGAACGATGAATATTAAATGGGATCGAGTAAGAAAATTTTAGATTCCAAAGACCGGAGGATAGGTTAAAGAGTGAGCACATTGAGATTCCACAATCCAACAGAACTTTCGATCTTGTCGACCTGTCGATTGATGGTTATCACTGATCTAAATTTTAATGATCGTTGTAGGGATCAGGCCCAGGATTAATGTGTGTGCAAGTTCAATTTCTGCAGTGAACCTGGACAAACGATATGGGGAGAGAGATAGATCCACAATCAGAGGTGATAGAAACTTACAGGGAAGGAGAACAAGTTAGAAACTAAGGTTATGGTACCAGTCACATGAGGTAAGGTGTTGAGGAACAAGGCCACACCATAAAAGGATATGACTTCGATGATACCCATCGTCATATGTGGGAGCAGTTGACGAAGGTGAGTACGAGGAGATGATAGGTGCTGGTGCCCGAGGAGTATAACGAATCCATATATCTAGATCGTATGAGCAGAAGACAGGACCGTTGGTACAAATGAAGGAAATTGGTTTAATATCTCTATATCTAGCACTTGTTCATGAGTATTGAGATATAAGCGGGGGAAATATGACAGACAAAGTGAAAGGATTTGATCGTGTGAGTGATCGAATCATATCAAGAATGTTGCATAGTTGAAAAAGGAAAATTGATCTGATGATAGCCCCTTTAAGGGTTTTAAGCATCCTAAGCTGAAATAGTGTTTCATAACTGTGGGTAATGCATGGGCGGTGCATCAATATATTTTTTCCTTTTAATTATGGCTTTCTAACTATTTGTCTAGTAATATTTTAAGGACTAGTTTTAAGTATCCCTAATGGACTTTCTAGATATCTTACATTGTTTATCATACTAAGGGTTGGTAGTTATATTTTCCATTTTACACAATACCTCGATAAAGAATTTGTTAATGGAAGTAGAGATTTTTTTTCATAAAATAATGATATGGGCATTCAATATTGTGCTTGTGTGATAGAAGATTTTATTCGTTGTTTAAATCCTTTAAAAACATTAATATTTATCCTTGTTGAAGATAAAGTGATTTTGGTTATCATAGTTTTCTTGAATGGGGATTTTGTGCATGAAAACGTTTATAAATGGGATTAAATATCTATGGTCATAGTTGGGGTCATGGTTGTTTAAGATGTCAAAAAATTATTAATTAGTTGTCTGCAGGGTTACATATATCACATAATCTATGGCACTTTATCCAAACCCGTGAATACAAGTCATCTAGTTGGATTTCAACCATTTCAATAGACCATTGCAAATTCTTAGATCTTGAGAATTGCATAGCTTGATTATCTTAATATAAAACAAATTATCGACCAAGTATTTAGAGTTTATTTTGTACCTACTAGCTAAAACAAGGTCCTCATATAGCCATAGAAGATAAAGGTTGGAATAATTGCTAGCACTAGTCAAGGAAGAAATACAAAATCACTCCTATTGTTTCCATCTAATTTTATTGTTTGTTGAACATGGGAATATCATATATTGTAATCAAGATGAGGAAAGTGGTTTTGAAACATAGAATTTGGAACAACTAGATGAATGAATTTATACATAGCTAAAATCTAGAACAATTTTATGACTTGCTACATTTTTTTAACAAGAACACATTTCATTAGCTTCCATACAAATACATTTTATGTCTTCATATTATAAACAAATTTAATTGACTTACACAAAAACTATTGTTTTTGTAGATGATATAGATAAGATAGGATAATTATATTGATGTCCAACAAATAACCACAATAGTGGGTGAATTGGACTTATGAGTAGTGAAAAAGTGCAAATATATAGTAAGAATGAAAAACCATCTCTGAAATGACGACAACAAGAAATCAATAAGACTTAAGAGTAGTACAAACATAAGTCCTATTGATAAACTACATGAAAAACAAAAATTAAAGATTTAGAGAAGAGAATTATAATTTTAGTCCAATTACATTTGGAAACCTATTTATAGGGCATATATCATGAGTTCTAACAATTAAAATCACTACGAACACATACATGGTTGATTATCCTATTTCTTCAATGATTTTGTATTCAAAACACTTTCATCTCAGGTATCTTACTGATATGGTTTTTTCAATCGATATAGATAAGACAACATAATTTTATTAATGTTCAATGATTGACTACAATTGCATGTCAATATAGTGTAGGACTATAATAAGTTAATTCCATAATGTGAGTGCAAAATAAACTAGTATAGCTAAAGAAGAAGCTAGCAAAGAGTCGTAAACAGTTATCCCAACAATTATGTTTGGAAACTTCCTTTCATAGCACATAGCATCACTTACAACAATTTAAAGTATCGAGCATACCTACATAGACCAATAAGAGGCTTTGTATCTAGATTATTTTGAATCGAATGGTTATGGGAACGTAAATTCGTAAGTGTTTCAAACCCACCTACATGAATAATATTGACATAGTTGGTTTGGATATAAATTACTACATTATCCATGTTCCCTACTTTTGAATGAAAATTTAGAAGTGCATGACTCACTTTCCATTCTTGGAAATATTTAAGGATATTTTCACTTTGTGATCACTCTTGTTATCTACACACTGAAAGTGTGAAAGTCTCCATTAATCACTAGCTAGGACTACCTCCATTAATCACTAGCTCTAGAAGAGGACTACCTCCCAGTATCCAACCACTATAACTTCTCCCCTAGTTGTTTCTTTCAACAATAGGATTCCTTTTCATATGTTAAAAATTCAATGTGATTATTCATTATAGTTAATGACATGTCTATGCTTTTAAAACGATAATTAAACTACAGAAAATAACAAAAGAGAAGATTTGTAGAACAATATATGTCCTGTTTTTTTTATTAATTTAAGCTTAGATAGAAAATAAAAAATGATCAGGTTGATTGTCTCAACTAGTTTAATGAATTAATTTTAAAATACTACTAGAAAAAAATCAATATTTGTCATTCAATGGCGAACCGTTTCAACTTCTTTCTATAAGACACTATTGGACACATCAATTTATCCATATTTAGTTGAAAGTGTTCCCACTTTTTGCTACAAATTTGAGAATTTGATGACAAAAGTGTTTTCTAATATCCATTTATCGATAATTGATATTTTTCCCTTATGTCCTACGAATTATATGGTTTCCATGTCTTGGTGTGGTGGGTTTGGGAGAAAACATCCAAGAGTGTGTCTTCCTCCAATGGTGGTTGGAAATATGAAGTGTTTTTCTATAGTTGCATGATTTGAATGCCTTCTTATAGATGAAATGGTTTATATAACTTCAATTGTTTGAAATTTATAAAATTGTGTATGCCAAACTATGCAAGTTCAGTTTATATGCGATCTATATATTTTCATGGATATTCCGTAGGAACGGTTCATCGCAACAAATTTTACAATATTAAGAAATATGTTATTATGTTGTGTTTTACTTAGATTCCAAATTCAATGTTACATGAAATACTAATAATTCCAAATTTGAGAAAAAAATATTTTAAAATAATAATCAATAATCAATTTTGTGTTTACAATAAATCAATAATTAATAAGATAAGATAACATTGTGTTTCTTTACAATGTTAAGATAATAATCAATTTACTATTAAGCTTATTGTTTTCAAAAAAGTTGGAATAATAACTATTTTAGTTTGAGTTCAAAGGAATTGTTTAATAAATTAAAATTTATGTTATTATAAAAATATATTTATGCAATATTCTTTTAAGGATTTTGTTTAGAGAAAAATATAAAACATGGTATAAGTTATTGAATATTTTTGAAAAAATGTGTAAATATATTCACTCTTTAACTAGTCAAGTATATATAAAAAAATTTTTTTAATAAACATTGAAAAGTTTATATTAAAAATAATTTTGAGATGATGGGAAAATACACTAAGTTTTCCCACTACATATGCACGTTCTCATCTATATACTTGTCATGATGAAACTTCATGAGCTCCACTTGTATACATTCCTCATTCTTGGAATTTAGACTAAGATATCTCAAGATTTGGACCTTAGGAAATATATATTAAAACAATATATTAAAAACAATTTTGAGATGATGGGAAAATATACTAAGTTTCCCACTACATCTGCATGTCCCTATCTAAATACTTGTCATGATGAAATTTCATGAGATCCACTTGGTATACATTCTCTATTCTTGGAACTTAGACTAATATATCTCAAGATTCGGACCTTAGGAAATATATATTAAAACAATATTTCATTGACTTAAGCCCCCTTGGTTTAACTGTTAGTCTTTGACCCATAGTTTTCCTTTCCTCTTTACTTTTTCATCGGAATGGTCTGCAACAATGATATAATTTATTAATAATATGTGTTATGCATATTACAAAGATCTTGAAATCATATGGACACTCTAGCCACCAAACATATGTACAACGACACTTAAGCCCAAAAATATCTTGGCTCACTAGCTTACATGTACAATTATATCTTGGGGTTCGTCCTAGGGGTATTACACCAACGAGAAAACTCCACCCTTTGTTATTGTCACCAATCACACCGACAAAAGTTGGTGTGATAGTCACAAAAGAAGAATTTTGCATAATCCAATGCAAGCATCTTATGAATCTAACAAATCCAAAATGAAGTTGGGATCTCCCCTTGTCAAATCGAATTACCTCTATTTCATGGAAATCACTCAAATCCCCTTCCATTTCCATGATGACGTGAGTGCCTATCAAATACAACACATTACTCAATTTAAACTCCTCCAGAGACAACATAAATTTCACCCCTAGGTGCAATAAAACCCACAACACCCCTATAATACAGTAGTCATGTTAACCATTTGCATGAAGAGCAATTGGGCTCCCATATGTCACCCCATTGAAGATCAAAATTTTAATTTTAAAATCAATATAGGGTGGAATCACGAAGGTGGGTTACACTTTCCTGACAATCTGGTCTCCAAAATTTCGAAAAACCTTTTTTCAGCCGAACTAAAAATATTTTCCGGCCAAAAGATATTATTTTCAGTTGAACTATTTTTCGGCCGAAAAAATAAACGTCAAATCGAATGAAGCAATAACCGCGCCATCGATTTGTGTGTATAAATTTTGTCGGTCGGATATTTTCTTTCCGGCAATAAGTTTTCGGCTAAAATATAGTTCGACCGAAACATTGTTCAGCCGAATAATAGTTCGACTTAACTATCTTTCGGCCAAACTATCTTTCGGCCGAAAAATGGTTTATATATTAGCCACACATCGAATTTCCAATGTTTGGAAAAATTTGTTGGCGCGATAGCTCTGTGGCACGAGAGCTCTGTGTCGCTCTGTGAGAGCTCTATGTCATGGGAACCGAGGTCGCAGAAGTCATGGGTGTCATGGTCGCCATGTGTCACTCTGTGAGAGCTCTTTGTCGCTCTGTGAGATCTTTGTGTCGCGAGCACAACGGTCGTGGTCGCAGTGGTCGTGGGCACCGAGGTCGCAGGGGTTGTGGGTGCCGAGGTCACAGGGGTCGTGGGATTCATGGGCGCTGAGGTCACAGGGGTCGTGGGCACCAAGGTCGCAGGGGTCGTGGAGAAATTGCGAGCGTCGGGGATAGGTATTCTTTAACCAGCCTGATCATTTTGTTTTTATGCAAATGTCATAGAAGATTTTTTTTCTGAGCTTCTTGTTCAGTTTAAAACTATAAAAATTATCTGATTTTCATAAACTAATAGAAAATAACTTGAATTGTCTGATTATCTATTTCAATAATCCTGGTATGCATTTTACACTAATGTTTTTTAAAAAAATTACTAAATGTCATAAATGGAGGATTCACCAATTAATTGGTTGAAATCACAGAATGTTGTTAGAGAATGGAATAAACTTTAAAGTGTAAAATCAATTTCTTAGAAAGGCTAAGAGATAGGTTGAACAATCGAAGCTGGTATTTGAATGGTAGGAAGACGAGACCTTCACGCCCAACTTTTGGAGATTGATTAATCCAAAATACCATTTGCACCTCACCCCAATATGTGATACATCCAACCACAAAATCGTTTTGAAAGATACAGTCATTTTGTAATGTTTTCATTAACATTTTTTACCATTCATTATTTCCCTTAAACATACCACTTTTAACATGCAACATTTTGTATTGTTTTCATTCATTACAAAAATTCAAATATTCAGTGTAAAAAATGCAAATTTTGACATGTACACAATGCAAAAATTGATGAACTTTTACAGTAAATGGAACCTGGGTATATATCGTTGCAGGGTACTATTTTACACCAGAAAAGGCTAAAAAAAAAACTCATAATCTATCCTCCTTGCCGACCATTATTGTGTATTAAAAGTAAGACCATATATGTCATATTTCAAGCAGCTGAGCCTTTCAAAGAAAGGTCTAATCTGATGAAAATGAGTGTCGTTACACAGAAGAAAATACTTCATGGACATACATGTTAAGCGATCGTTTCAAATGGTGTTAAACAATATAATAATTTATGTTCCTTTGATGTTCGAATTTTGCATCTAATTTTGTTGGTAGGAAGAAAATCTTCCACGTTTTTTTTTTCTTTGCTATGCCAAAAAGTATAAGAGACTGTCTATCCAATACTATACAACAGTAAAAGGACACAGTCGGCATCTGATCAACTTGTGCATTAATTGCGAGAAATACAAAGAAGTCACCTTCCATGAAAATATCATATCAGAGAGTAAATGCCAAAACCCCAAGATACTGGCAACAAGAGTAAATTTCTTTTCATCGGCCAAGTACTGAATGTAATTTATGATAGGAGGATAGGGAGACGCATTTAATGCGCATTAGAATCATGTCCTGATAATCTTAGCGAAATCGGACTGTACAATTATTGAAAGATTGTTTATCCTATAATAATAATCTTGATGTTGATGTTGTATCTAGTCTAAATAATTATGAGTGTTTGCTATACAACATTGAATGATGAATTGAATGCTGAGTGTTGTTGTAGATGGTATATATATACTGTAGTATCACTTTGGTATATAAGTAGGGATATATTAAATGGTGTATAGTTTGTGTCAACATTCAATGTTGTGCATCAAGTTGTATATTGTTGGTCATTATAGCTGAAAGTTGAAAGTAAGGTGAACAATATCCACCCTGATATTCAGTATTGAATGTTTAGGTAAGTAAAGTCATCAATATCTACCCTGCTATTCAGTATTGAATGTTTAGATTGATGATGTATAGGTTGTAAACTTGAATTGTTTTAATATTCAACAATCTATACACCTCGACATTCAATACTATACAACAAAGTGGATATTGACAATCTACTAATAATTGATTTTAAGTTTATGTGATGAAAATGGTTTGTAAAATTATTCTGAAAATCCTTTATTTTTTAGTTTTGTTTTGATTTTAAGTTTATGTGATGAAAATAATATGCTCAAGGAAGGTTTGTTCAATCCTTCCTTAGGTTATCCCTTAACAATAATGCTACGTTTGAGGAAGGATTGAAATACCCTTCCTCATACTCACCTGCAGTGAATATGTTATTCTCAAGGAAGGGTCAATCAACCCTTCACTATTCTCCCCCATGAAGAAAATACTATGCTTCAAAAAGGGTCATTTGACCCTTCTATTGGATCCTTATCAACATGAATATTATGCTTGAGG